>CM035428.1:104676660-104701660 GCA_020310875.1 Ceratopteris richardii | reverse complement strand
TTTTGTGTAGGAACATCTATATGTGAGAAAGTTTGAGTGTCTTCTGAAACAGGCGCAATCCCGTCAGTCAAAGAAATGGTCAGTTCTCAGTGCATAGTGTAAAGTTTTACACAAATGAGGAGTCAAAATTTAAGTTGGAAGGTAAGCCATCTATGGCTAAAAGAATTTGCTTAAATGGGTTCTAGTTTGGGAGAACTATGTGTTAGAAGTTGCAGGTGTCAAAGTTGACTCTATAAGAAGGCAGTTTCAGACATAGGTAGATTGTTTGGATCATTTCTCATAATCTACTTAAGCTTTTGAAGTGTTTTAACATGGAGGACGTGCGAAAACTCTAGCTGACACATTCTACAAAGTTTCATCAGAAACTTTACATAAATGATTAATCAATGAGTCAATAATGTGCAACAGACTTTTCTGTGAAATGACTTTCTTCACAGTTAGCTAAAATTTTGATAGTTTGGTGCTTGTCTTCCAAAATTGGTTGGAGTTTAAAGTTATTCTTGATATAGAGGTGGTCTAACATCAAGCATAGCTTGTTCTTTTGGAGATTAACATTCTCCATTAGTGGTATCAGAGCAAGAAGTATCAAAATTGAGGAAAGGAAGACCTCGACTGCTGTAGATATACAAATTTCACACCTTGAAGGTTCAAAAGGATAAAGTGTGGAAGAAAGACTGAAGGAAGACACATAAAGGCTATGAAAAGGATCAGAAGGAGCAACATTTGAAGCTAAGGTACATTCATTCCTTATAAGGATTAAAGATTTGATAGTACAGGTGAAGAAAGGATGGGAGATAGTCTCCAAATTGAGAAGTTGGATAGAGAGAACTATCCAGCCTGGTCTATGAGAATGGAAGCTCATCTTATGAGCAAAGATCTGATGGGATACATCACAGAAGAGGAAGAAAAGCTAGAGTTTAAAGATCCTAGTGTTCCAACTAGGGAGGAGCTTGCAGATATAAAGATTTGGAGGAACAAGGATGCTCAAGCAAGGAGCATAATCTACATGGTAGTAAATGATTATTTGCTTCCTCATATCAGAGGACTTGAAAGTGCAAGTGACATAAGGAATGCTTTGGAAGAGCATTTTCAGAATACAACCAAATCAAGGAAAGCTTCATTATGGGCAGAGTTTACTACATTTAAGAAGAAAGCTTCACAATCAATATCTGATTATGTGACAAAGATGAAAGACGTTGCTGATTCTTTAGGTGTAGTTGATGAAGATATTGAAGAAGATAAGTTGGTAAGACAAATTCTCACAGGGCTAAGAGGAGATGAGAAGTGGAAGCCTTTTTTTTTGTCTACAGAACTTTCATTAGATCATTTCACTCCTGATTTGAATCAATTGTTAGGACATATGCTAACTTTTGAGAATGATATCAAAGGAGATTTTGATAAGAGTGTAGGTCATGCAATGTATTCTAAAGACAAGAAGAAAGCTAGCAAAGGAAAGCAACAATCAGTTGAAGATGAAGGTACTCCAAGTCAAGCAAACTTCCTAAGAGGAAGAGGAAGTGGCAGAAGTAGAGGAAGAGGCAAAAATAACAAAGATAATGTCAGAGCTTGTTGGATATGTGGTAAGACCAATCATCTATCTCATGATTGTTGGCATATAATCAAAGAAATGGTAATTTTAATCAGAACTTTAATCAAAGAGGAAGAGGTGGCAGATATCAGAGAGGAAATTTCAGAGGTAGAGGTGGTAGGGTTTCTTTTGGAAGAAGTGGAGGAAGAAACTTCCAAAATCAATCCTACAATAACACCTACTATAATTATGCATCAAATCAGAAAGAAGATTCGACTCTTATTATGAATGCAACATGTGAAGCCTCACATGAAGACATCAGAGTATTTTATATTGACTCAGGATGTAGCAATCATCTGAGTGGAAACATTGCTTTGATGACTGATCTAGATCATAAGGCAATCAATCACACAATTCAAACAGGTGATAATACAAAGCACAAAGTAAAGTCAATTGGTTCAGTTAAAGCCAAAGATGGAAGTACTATCTTGAGTAAGGTTCTGTATGTTCCTACAATTCCAAAGAATTTGATTAGTGTAGGACAAATTGTGGAAAAAGGATATGAGGTAAGGTTCACTAATGATGGAGTTTATGTTGAAGACCCTAGTCAAGGGTATAAACAAATTGTTACAGGAAAGAAGGAAGGAAGGCTCTCCACATTAAAGATACAAGGTAATATTGGACATGCTATGTTTACATATGGAGAGCAAAAGGTGTCTGAATTGGATCTTTGGCATAAAAGACTTGGACACTTTAATGAAAGAGGTATCAAAGAAATGATTAACAATGGTTCAGTTCTTGGATTGCCTAATGTTGCAGGTCAACACATGACATACAGATGTGAAGCATGTCAGTTAGGTAAGGCTCATAAGCAATCATATAATAAGCATGGTTTAATGTATTCAGAAAGACTTGAATTGGTACAAATGTGTGGGGTCCTTCAAAGGACTTCAGTATAAATGGTTCAAGATATTATGTCATATATGTTGATGATGCTACCAAGTGGATCACAATCTATGTGATCAAAGACAAGTCAGAAGTGTTTAATACATTTAAACACTATCATGCATATGCAGAAAGAATTACAGGTCAAAAATTGAAGAGGTTAAGGTCAGATGGAGGGGGAGAGTATTTCTCTAATGAGTTCAGTGATTATTTATGGAATGCAGGTATAAAGAGAGAGGTTACTTGCAGGTACTCTCCTCAACAAAATGGGGTAGCAGAGAGAAGAAATAGAACTCTTGTTGAGTTTGCAAGATCAATGATGAAGGAGAAAAATTGTCCTAATTATTTGTGGGCTGAGGCTGTGAGCACAGCCACATATTTGGTCAATAGATTACCATGTAAATCTTTGCACAGTATGACACCATATGAAGCTTGGTGGGGTAAGAGACCTACCTTGGATCATTGTAAAATATTTTGATGCTTGGCATATGCATATGTGCCATCTCAATTGAGGCATAAACTGGAACCTAAAGCAGAGAAGTATGTATTCATTGGTTATGATGACAATGTTGGTGCATTTTTCCCAAGCCTACATGCTTGATATATTTGATATTATCCTCATTTGTAAGTCACATGAGTAGTCATGTGAACACCTCTTGTAAAAGAGTACATTTTATCTCTTGTAAATGGAAAAAGAAAAAAGGAAAAGGATGGCTTACCTCATCCATGATGTAAAAGCAAATTCGTGGCTCCAACTACCAAAATCACGAATTTTTGAGCTGAGGGAATCTCTCCTAACTTTTGGGATCACTTTTAGGTGGAGCCATTCGAATTCGAATTCAAAACTCCCTCCAAGAATAGCTATAAAAGGAGCAAGAAGGAAGAGGCGATTAGCAAGCCTTGTACGTGACCACTTCATGTCATTTTGTAGAGATTGAAGAGCTTACTCCATAGCTCTATCATTCTACTCCCATTGTGCAAAGATTCATTGCCAATGTGGTTGTAATCATATGTGAATCTATACATTTATTATCATCTACTTCTCTGTTTTGTTCTCTGCTATACTCACTCAGAGCAGTAACTTCAGAAGGTCATATCTCGAGTTCTACTAAACCTTTTTCAGTGATTTAACTTGCCTTGGATAGCTTGTTGTATCGACTTTGTGCATATAAATTTTCAAGGTCATTGGATACTTACGTTTGGAGATATCTGCATTTTACTGCTTACTGGTCTATCTCTATAGAGCCCCGAGAATTGTGGGAATGTTCCAGAAATTGATGAAACTTGTTCTCAGTGCTCAGTCCATCATTTGAAGTGTTTTAACTTGGATTAGGAAGCTTGCTAAGTCTATTTGCTATGCCCAAAAGGAATTTTTCTAATTCCTACCAGGTTGAGAGCACTCTTCATTTTCTCCAGCAGGTGTATGTCCAAAAATAGCAAGTTTTGGGAGCTAGTCATTTCGCAATTAGTCTGTCTTGACTTAAACTTTTGGGATACATGTTCCAAAGTACTTGGCTGATATTTTGGTGGATTTAGGAAGCTCAAAGGGTCTACTAATCAACTCTGAAGTCTCAGTTGGCTGTTGTGAAGCTTGTTGTAGCAGCACCTACTCATCTTTGGATTGCATCCACCATCTCTCTTCACAGTGGTATCAGAGCATAGTCAAGCAACATGGGAGATGGATTTCCATCAACAATTGACAAATTGGATCGAAACAACTACTCCGCATGGTCTCTAAGGATGGAGGCTTACCTTCAAGGGAGGAATCTATATGGATTCATATCCGGAGATGAAGCAATGCCAACCATGAGGAACAAAGGGCAACCATCACATGAAGAAGTGGAAGGACTTTCGAATTGGTGTTCGAAGGATGCACTCGCAAGGTCCTATATTCTAAACTCAATCACTGATTTTCTTTTACCTCATGTCAAGGGATGCAAGACATCAAGAGAGACCTGGAATGCACTTGCTTCTTTCTTCTCTTCCAACACTCGAGCAAGGAAGAACCAATTGTGGATGGAGTTCACAACAATGAAGAAAAGCCCGAAGCAAAATGTGACTGATTATGTCACAAAGATGAAGGAGATTTCGGACCACCTTGGAAGCATTGGAGAGGTAATTGAAGAGGAGCAAATCATTAGACAAATCATGAATGGAATCAAAGCAGACGACAAGTGGGAGTCATTCACAACAGCCATGGATTTATACATGGATATGCATGTACCCGACCTCAACACACTCATGGGCCAACTCTTCACTCATGAAGCAAAGATTAGCAAAGGTGGTGAGTCCTCAAGAGGTAATCAAACTTCTGCCTTATATTCTGATAAAGCTAAGGTCAAGGACAAGTCAAAGAATAGGAAGAATGAAGATGAAGGAAGCTCTTTCCAAGCAAACTTTGCAGGTAGAGGAAGAGCTAGAGGAAGAGGCAGAAGTGGAAAGCAAGGCAGGGGGAGATTCCAATCATCTCAACCTTGCAACATATGTGGCTTATCTAACCATACTAATGAAGAATGTTTCAGGAATCCAAGGAACTCAAGAGGAAGAGGATTCAATAGAGGTGGCTATGGATCAAATAGAGGTAGATACAATGGAGGCTACAACAACAACAACTACTACAAAAACAATTACAACAACAACAACAACTATCAAAGTGGCCATAGAGGAAGAAGAGATTACAATAACTATGCAGAGGACCAAAGTCAAGAAGATTCATTATTGATTATGAATCTATCAGCGAAGAAGGGTAAGGATGATGATCACATATTTTACATTGATTCAGGATGCTCGAACCATGTAGCAGGAAATGTGGCTTTACTTTCTGATTTGGAAGATCCTCATAACAAGCATGAAGTGTAGACAGGAGATGACACAAAGCACTCAGTGGAGAAGATAGGTAATGTGAAGACATCAGATGGGAATATGAACCTCTTAAGCAAAGTCTTGTATGTCCCTACAATTACCAAAAATTTAATAAGTGTTGGACAGATTGTTGAAAAAGGATTGCAGGTTAGATTCAATCGATTTGGAGCATATGTTGAAGACCCAAGGCAAGGCTTTCGAAGGATTGCCAAAGGAGAAAAGACAGGAAGGCTTTTCACTTTTGAAGTGGAAGATACAAAGAACATAGCTTTGTTTAGCTATGGATCTCAAACTCTAACAGAGTTGGAGATATGGCACAAAAGGCTTGCTCACATTGGTGAGAGGACACTCAAACAGATTTGCAGGGACCAAAGTGTACTTGGTTTGCCTAATATCACAAGGCAACACATGATTTATAAGTGTGAAGCTTGTCAACTCGGCAAGGCTCATAGACAACCTTTCAATAAGAAAGGATATATGTATCAAAATCCTTTGGATCTAGTGCACACGGATGTGTGGGGTCCAAGTAAGGAGCCATCTATATCAAGCTCAAGATATTATGTGTCTTTCATAGATGATTGTAGCAGGTGGACCATTCTGTTTTTCATGAAGCACAAGGATGAAGTGTTTAATTGCTTTAAGAAGTATATTGCTCTTGTTGAAAACCAAACAGGTAGGACTTTGAAACGACTCAGATCATATGGTGGAGGAGAATACTTCTCTTCTGAATTTGATGCCTTCTTGCATGAAAGAGGCATTAAAAGGGAAGTCACTACAAGGTATACACCCGAACTCAATGGTGTAGCAGAGAGGAGGAACAGAGCTATTGTCGAAGCTGCAAGGTCCATGCTCAACGCAAAGGGATTGCCGAACTACCTATGGGCAGAGGCTGTGTCGAGAGCCACATATCTCATAAATAGACTTCTATCTAAGTCACTAGATGGAACCACTCCATATGAAGTGTGGAATGGAAGAAGACCTAGTCTAGAGCATTCCAAATCTTTGGATGCTTAGCCTATGCTCACGTTCCTTCTCAAGTATGAGGGAAATTGGATCCCAAGGCAGAAAAGTGTGTATTCATTGGTTATGATCAAAACCAAAAAGGATATAGATTGTACAATCCAACCAATAAAGGATTTTCTGTGAGTAGAGATGTAATTTTTGATGAAAACAAATCATGGTTTGATGATGACAGGAAAGTGAAGCTGCCGTATGACTTGGATGAAGACTTTCCATCACTTCAACCAAAGGAGCCAAAGCAGATTGAAGAAAGTGATTCGGAGATTGACCTAGAAGACTTGGAAAGACTAAAGATATGGAAGAACAAAGGTAAAGCAAAGATGCAAGATGCTACATATGGACCCGAGAGCTCACATCGACCACTTAGAAGGTCTTCGAGGGAGAAGAAGAGACCAGAGAGGTTTGGTTATGATACTTCTTTGGTCACCAAGCACTCAATCTACATTGCAAAGGATTCAACCAATGAAGAACCTACCACATTTGAAGAAGCACAAAGCAAGAAAGCTTGGAGAGATGCAATGGATGAAGAAATGGAAGCCTTGAAAGAGAATGACACTTGGGAGCTTGTACCTAACAAGCCATCTATGAAGATAATCGGATCTCGATGGATATACAAAATCAAGAGGAATCCAGATGGAAGTATAAATAGACACAAAGCAAGGTTAGTTGCTAAAGGGTTTTCTCAAACACATGGTATTGATTATGAGGAGACTTTCTCTCCTGTTGAAAAAATGCCTACAATTAGGGTTCTCATTAGTCTTGCTGCATCTAGAAATTGGAATCTCTATCAACTTGATGTAAAGAATGCTTTCTTGAATGGATGGATTTTTGAGGAAGTGTATATGGCACAACCTCCTGGATATGAGGATGCACATCATCCTAACTATGTATACAAACTAAAGAAAGCTTTGTATGGATTGAAGCAAGCTCCAAGAGCTTGGAATTTCAGATTGGTGACTTATTTGCAGGACCAAGGTGTCACTCTAGCACAATGGTGAGTACCAACGTGAGGAGATACACCTCATAAATGTCAATCCGTGGAGACGTGAGGACCGGTATGAAGACCGTGAGCAAGTGATGGCACAAGTGCGTGAGTGAAAGCACACAAGCATGCACACACATACACACACACGCGCACAAGGTAAGAGCAAAGAGTGGAACAATGGAAAGCTTCGATTACCAAAGAACTCTCTTACAAAACTGAAATCTACAACAAGCTAACCTGAAAAATGAGCTCTCCAGCCCTTTTTATAGTTTTTGAGTGGTTTTGGCCCTGTCCAGACCTAGTGTCCGGCCTAGTTAAAAAATAGGTTCCAGGGCTTATTTGGGGGCTCAAACGGAGTCTAAAAATTATGAAAATTGGTAGGATGGTAGCTCTAGTACTCCTCAAGCTCGAGGACTCCTCGGCTTGAACAAAATGGAGTTACAAAAATGAAAAATGGTATTTACAATGATTTTTAGTGATGAAAATCACTATTTTTATAGGGATTTCTTCTGAAAATTTGACAGGTGCTTCTTGGAGCTCCCTACTTGCTCCTTGTTCTTGTGTGTCCGCTTCCTTGATGCACTTCCATGCTTTGTCCTTGACCTTGAGCTTCAACACTCCCCCCCCTCTTGAGTCTGTCGTCCCTGACAGACCCTTGTTGTAGAGGTCATTCCATGTAGTATGTTGAGAGGTACCGTCCTTTACGTCCAACAGGGGCGATCCATCTTCCCAATGTAGCCTGGTCGTTTGTCTGGTTCTTCACTTTGCCACTGCTAGCTCTTGCAGTTTGTAGTCCCTTTGTACGTACTTCTGCCTTGTATTCCATTTTCATGGTGCATTTGTGAGCTGTCCAAAATGGCTAGTTGCTCAAAGGAGGTGGTCAGTGGTGATTATGAGCAACTCTCGACGGTGGATGGCTTCCTTGCTCTTGTAGTGGTCACCGTGATGTCCTCTGATTCTTCCAAAGATGGCTTTCATAGTTTTCATGCCAAGCACTTGTAACCCATAATGAATGGTGGGTAAGTGCATTAGTGCATGGGTTGAACGACATATGTGCCTTGTGCATGGCCTTGTAATGTGGCCCTACATATGCGTACTTGGAAAATGCATGGCAAGAAGTATGGTGCAAGAGATTGGGTCTTGAGCTAAGTGCTCAAGGGTATGCTGACGAAGAGGTTTCCTAATCTATCATGGTTAGAGTGTTGTTGAAGCATGCACGTCTTACCATGGTGAAGGGTCCGTTGATCTTCATCTCTTCGTGTTGTGGTTCCCTCATGGTGTTTGACCGTCGGCTTGTCCTTTTTGTTGAGGGGTGTCCTTGCTGGAAGTTCGCTGATGAGCATTTTCAAGCACATAGTCTTTTTTTTTTTTTTTTTTTTTTTTGGAACAATGGCATCAAACAAGAAGAAAGAGGTTAGTATCAATAACATATTTTGCATGTGAAAATTGTGTCTCATGTGCCTGGGATTTCTCAATTGTGTCTATGCACGGCCATGTAAGGTGGCCCTATATTGATGCATACTTTGAAAATGCATGCTCTGAATGGTGCAAACGACTGGGTTATGCCAAAGGCACATGGTTGCTGCTGGTCGAGGCTTTTGATGTTACTTGTATACTTGATGAATTCTTTGATTGGAGGTGTCTATTGGATCTCGAAATGATGTAATTCTCCGGATTGGAACCCATTTTGGAATAGGGTTTGGCCCTGTAGAGATCACCTCAGGCCAGTTCTTCTTTGGATGCTGTCCAAACTTTGGTATCCAGTGTTGTTGGCCCCTTGGTTCTGTGGAAGTTGCTTGTGCTTTTGGCTTCCAAACCCATATCCTGGGTGAGTGTCTGCTTATTTTTGTAGAAGGGTTGAGTTTATCTTCTTTTGGTCTTTGTGCTCTGTTCTTACCCTTTGCTTTCCTTGGCTTCTTTGTTGAGGCCTTTCGCATGGTGGGGAGCATAGGCCTTTGCACGTGTAAGAGCTTCGTGGGTACCCACATCTGTAATCGCCCTTGTTGAGCTGTAGCTAATTTTTTAGGCACCCAAATTTGTACCTGATTGTGGTCGACCTTCCTTGATAGCTTCGGTACCCAAATTTGTTGGATTCTTCGTGCTTGAGCCTGTCGTAGGTGATTGGTCCTTCTTTTTTCATGGTCGATCTGGTTGGGTGGAAATCTTTGAGGCCACATCGATGGTTGCACTCCTTTCTTTACCCAGATCTGCTTCATGCCCATAACTTCTTTCTGCTTGAAGGCTCTTTGTCTATTTGATAGACTGGCTGTTTTGCACTGTTTTGCTTGCTTCTGAGGTTGAACTACCGTGGATGCTTTACTCTTTGAAAAACAAGAAGAAGGTTCATCTTGCCTTTGCGACTGTCCTTCCGTGATTGCGTCCGTCTGGATCATAGAGCTTTTGACATCTACAACATCTTGTTCGAGAAGATTAGCCTTAGAGGAACAAAGAGAGTGTGTGGTGTCAGTGTCAGTGGGCATGCGATTCTCCAATTCTAATGTAATGCATTGATTATATACCCAAACTTGAAGAAGTTGACTTCTTAGGTTCAAGTTGACAGCATGGTCATAAATCCAATCTTGACCCAAGACAAGTGGTTCTGTGAGGTCCTCATCATGACACACTAGCATTTTGACTTTTATTGGAACATCTTGAAGGTAGATGGGAAGTTCCACCTCTCCCAAACAAGGGGTTTCCACGCCTCCTAAACCTATGAGATAGGCTTCTATGGGCTCGATGTTCAATTGCAGGTCTTGGCAGTATGAAAGTCTAACTGCACTAGTTGCTTCTCCTGAGTCAACCAATGCTCTCACAGTCCTTACACTCTTTCCTTGTCCTACTTCTATGGTCACAAAGGGACGTCAATCAATTATTTGAGAAGTAGTTATGCCCGATTTTTGGCACATGTCCATGTGATATTTTGGAGCTTTTGTGTTGACATCTAGGCCTAGCCGCCGTAGCTTATTTCTTCTGATGCGCTCTCTAGCCTCTGCTTGTGCTTCTTCTCTAACCCTTAACTCCTCTTCTTTTCTCTTTTTAGCTGTGTTGAGTCTCATGAGCATTTCCTCTGTAAGAGGTTCTTGATATAACTTGACTCGGCATCCACTAATATAGTTTGGTAGGATATCACCTTCTAAAGTGGCCAATTGAACCGCACCGCTAGTGGAGATTCTATTAATGATCATGGGTCCATATCCTCGTTTCTCCAATTTGCGGGCATGTTGCTTTAGCGTATAAACCAGCACTAGATCTCCTTCCTTCAATCCTTTATTCTTTACATGGGCATCAAAGTATGCCTTTTGCCTTTTCTTTGCAGCATAAATGCCTGCTGCTGCCCGTAGCCTCATCTCACCTAAGTGTTCTAGATCAAAGATCCTGGAAGACAACTCATGTCCATTCCACTCATGCTCTTGTGCTACTTTCAAGGCAGGGATTAGGAAGTCTAATGGTAGCACAGCATTCTGTCCAAAGACCATCTGAAATGGGGTAGCATTAAGTACCGTTTTGTAGGCAACTCGGTATGCCCAAACAGCATGATGAAGTTGTTTGTCCCAATCAGAGCTTTTATTCTTTACCAGTTTTGTTAATACGTTGCATAGGATCTTATTCGTGCTCTCGGCTTGTCCGTTAGCTTGTGGGTGATAGGGGGCAGACTTCTTATGTATCACCATGAATTCTTGAAGGAGATTTTCAATGACCTTATTCAAGAAGTGCGTACCTCTATCACTAACCAACTCTATTGGTAACCCATATCTAGTGAACACATTTTCGAATAAGAACTTAGCCGTCGTTTGAGCATCATTCTTTGTCGTGGCTTTTACTTCCACCCACTTTGTAAGGTAATCTGTGGCTACAATAATGTATTCTGCATGGGAGTTTCTAGCTGGGGGGTTAATAGGACCAACAAAGTCTATGCCCCACTTCGAGAATGCGCGCCCTCCCATCATTGGCCTTAAAGGCATCTCATCTTTTCTTATCGGATATTGGGCACGTTGGCATGTGTCACATTTCTTCACATACGTATGTGCATCCATATGAAGAGTGGGCCACCAAAGTCCTGAGAATAAAATGGTCTTAATTACTCTGTCAGGCCCAAAGTGTCCACCTGCAGCACCGCTGTGTGCAGTTTCTAAGACTTTCAAATAGTCTGATTCATGAACGCACAGTCTTAGGTAACCATCCTTGCCTCTTCAATATAAGTTGTCTCCTACCAAGGCATAGTCTTGAGCCTCTTGCTCCATGCTCCGTTTTCTTGCAAGACTAGCCTGATTGGGTAATGTTCCCGATCTCATGAACTCAACCAATGGAGCACTCCAATCTGGGATTAATGACACATGATAAAGAGTGGCATGCTCCACTGGGGGTCTCTTCTGGCACACTGGACAATTCTGGATCCACTCTTGTATTTCTTTGTCCATGCTAGGCCAATACACTCCTAAACGTTTTAGATTCTGCAATGTTCGTTGTTTAGAGTAGTGATTTCCTAGCAGTCCCTCATGGGCTTGTTGCATCCAACTAGTATGTTCGTCGTCCTCACCACACCAAGCTAATACGCCCTCGGTATCTTGCTTGTACATACTTCCGGCCAATATTTGATACTTTTGTGATTTTACAATTTCTTCTTTGCTTGTTTTCACATTTTTATTTGCAGGCCCAAAGGTTAGGACTGGTACCAACTTATTTGCCCATTTAGGAACAACTTCTAAATTGAACAGATAAGCATCGGGCAATTCATCAGACACTCCTTGCGGTGGCTCTCCTGAAGTGATACGCGAAAGATGGTCTGCCCTAAGATGGGTTCTACCTTTCCTGACAACAACTTCAAAGTCGTATTCCATTAGTAAGAGGAACCATCTCACCAAGCGGCCTGTATTGCAAGGTTTATTGACCAAATATAGTAAAGCTTGATGATCAGTGAAAAACTTGAACTTATTGGCCAATAGATAGTGTCTAAACTTCTTCACAGCATATACCATGCCTAAGCCTTCTCTCTCCGTTGTGGTATAATTTCGTTCAGCTGCATTCAATTGCCTACTAGCATATGCTATCGGCAAATCTAGGTTTCCTTCACCTGTGGGTTGTGCTAGCACACATCCTATTGCATGATTGGAGGCATCTACATGGACATGAAAGGGTTTGCTCCAATCCGGAGTAGTCAATATTGGTGCTGTGCACAAACGTCTTTTCAGCTCGTTGAAGGAATTCTCGCATTCCTCGTTCCACTCAAAATTTGTTAACAACCCATAAAGAGGTTTAGCTATGATGGCATACATGTGTATAAACCTACGGTAATATCCACAATGGCCCATAAAGGCTTGTACCTCTTTAACATTCCTCGGTCTTGGCAACTCTGCTATCGCTCTTACCTTGTCTTCATCTGTTGAAATCCCATTCTTAGAAACAATGTGACCTAAGATCTTACCTTGTCGTACCATGAACACACACTTCTCTGGGTTCAGACACACTCGATAATCCCTACACTTGTTGAAGATTTGTCTGAGCTCAGGGATGTGGTAACTTCTTTGTTGGGAATGCGCACATAAATCATCCACATATACTTCTAAGCTCTTCCGCAAGAACTCTTTGAAGACATGACACATGAGCCTTTGGAATGTTGCAGGTGCATTGGTGAGCCCAAATGGCATCACACGAAATGCAAAAATTCCCCATTCTGTGGCAAAGGCCGTTTTGTGTTGATCTTCGGGGGCAATGGCTACTTGGTTGTAACCTGAAAATCCATCAAGGAAGCTATAAACTTCCTTGCCTGCAACACGCTCCAATAGATGTTCGGTGATTGGAAGTGGATAACTATCTCTGATTGTAGCGGCATTAACTTTTTTAAGGTTAATGCACACTCGCAATTTCCCATTCTTCTTGGGCACCACTACAATGGGGGAGACCCATTGAGTGTGCTCAATCTCATAGATGAATCCAGCTTCAATCAGCCTGTCAATTTCCTCCTTTATTTTGGCTGCATAATTGTCATTATATGTGTAGGGCTTTTGTTTGGTGGGCTTGGCATCAGCGGTCATCGGAATCGTATGAGAGCAAATCTTTGGATCTACTCCTTTCAAGTCTCTATAGTGCCATGCGAACACATCCCTATATTCCCTTAATAGAGCTACAAGCTCTGCTTCTTCTTTTGCACTTAGGTCATCTCCTATGTACGTGCATCGTTCTTCGTTCCCTTCAATGGTCACTACAATTTTTTTGGTCCTTTCTTTATTGTCATATGTTTCTCCTATAATGGCCTCTCTCTTAGGCATCCGTACCAAAATTTTTCGGTCTTCCACTTCATATTTCTTGAAATTTTCTGGTACTTCAAACAATGATTCTTCCTCTTCTTGTTTCACCTCTTTTCTTTTCTTTTTCTTTTGACCTCCTTCACTTCCTTCCTTTGAATTTATTGTTTTAATACTCGTGAGGGGTTCTGCTTCTTTTTAGGTTAACACTCCTATGTCTTCTAAATAGTGTTCCTCTGAGTCAAAGTAAGTATCCATCACAATGGATTCTAGATCATCGTCATTCTCTTCTTCTTCTATGAACTCACTAGGATCACACTCTTCCAACAAGGGCTGACACATGAACACTGAAATATCATAACCCTCCTCATCACAATGAGGTGTCCATTGTTCTTCATTGATTGCAATGTCCATGGTAGCTAAGATTTCTGCCCAACCATGAGGCTCAAATTCCTCATCTGGAAATATCATCGATGTATAGGCTGGGTCTTTTATTGGTCTATCTCCTGGGGGAGTTCCTTCTTCTCTCGCTTTTAGGCGCTTTTCCTCTTCCTCTGCGACCTTGCACATCCACAAGTGAGTATCTTCATGCAGCCATGATGGATCAGGTGAACTTCCAGAATGCACGGAGATAGAATCTTCTTTCGCTTTGTGGATAGGGTTCCACTGTAGGGGTGGTACATCTCTGAAGGTGTAATCCTTCAGATTGACCTTGGTGGTGACCCCTAAGTGTTGTAAGTACAAGGAGTTGGTCCCCCAATCCTGTACTATTTGCAACTGTCGTAGGAAGGGTCTTCCTAGGATCATCTCGTAGACATTATTTTTCTCAAAGTCACATATAGCAAATGTATGTTCAAACTCTACACCACAAGTGGTTAGAGTTATCCCTTCAAGCAATCCTAGAGGTCTTTCAAAATGACCATCTGCCATTTGAAGTTTCATTCTCGTTGGTCTTAATGTGGGTTTGCCCCATCGCTTCCACAAGGAGGTGGTCGCAATAGCAACACCAGCACCCGAATCTACAATTGCTTTGGTTGTGTAACCTTGATAGGTGATCGGAAGATAAGTGTTACCTTCTTCACCTTCGCTCATGTCTCCTATCTTGTGGAGAGGTATCTCTGGAACTTTTTGCTTAGAGCCTACTTTTGGCATATTGGATTCAAGTTCTAGAACTTGATCCTTCACATGATTCCATAGCTCAGGTTTTGCTTTGAGCAGCTCTTCTACCGTGAGATGGCACTGAACCTTGGTGTTCTTCACGACGTCTGTGTTTCTTGGAACCACTGAGTCTTCATTTCTTACCAATATTGTGGGAGCTCTGATTTGAAGAGATTCAGATTCCCATGGTCCTGGAAATTGAGGCAGTTCTTCTAGGGTATTAGATTCAAAATCTAATCTTTCATCTTCTTGTTGTTCTGCTTCATCTTCGTGAATAGATGGAATGTCTTGGGGAAATTGATCATGAAGATCATCAATCTCAGGAATAGGAGGGGGATTACCCTTCTCCTTGGCCCATTTCTCTTCCTGTATTTCTCGCAAGAACTCTTGAGAGTACTGTTGAATTGAAGGAGGTATTCCAGCATCCGTGGAATTAGGAACATAAGCTCCCATTGGTGGTGAGCTTCCTCTTCCAATAACTGGTTGAGCCTGTGGAGGTAAAGAAACTTGTGGTTTGTTTACCAACTGCTCTAATCTTTCTAGTAAGCCTTGGAAATGCAAATCTGATTTGACAGAGTTTGTCTGATTGAACTTCTGACTAGTCTCAAGTATAGCTTGAGCTTGTTCTACCATTTTCATGCACATTTTCATCCGTTCAATCTCTAAATCTGCTCTAGGGTAACTCTTGTCTGGGTTTGCAGCTGTTGGCCCTTCTTGAAGACGAGCCTGGTAGGCCTTGAACATCATGTCCAAGCCTTCTGGGGTTGGATCTGCAAGAACAGACCCTGATTGCGGTCTATTTACAATGGGTGGTGGGGTGGAATGAGGTGGAGTGGATGGAGCTTCGGTATGTGAGGGGCTTTGAGATGCCATGTCTTCTATTTTTGTTTTGGTATCCCTTAGGCTTTCTTCTAGCTCGGATAGCTTTTTGTTCCACTTGCAATTAGCCTTCTCTCTGGTGTCCTTCCATGTTCTTGGTTTCCTCTTACTAGGCTCTCCTGACTCACTTGACTCCGATTGCTCGGATGGTTTTGCTTATTGTGCAGCCTGTGCCCTAGTAACTGCCTGTACAGGAGCCACATTACTGCTACTTGAACTTGAATCTGCCACTAAGCCTACCACGTTGATGGGTGTGACCTTGGGTGCACTAGAGGGATTCCTGGGACACTCTCTAGGAAGATGTTCCTTGCCGCACTCAGGACAAAAGCCTTGTGTTGTGATGTTTTGTCCTAGTCCTAGAGCTGGTTGGTGGGGGCATTCACGAATGAAATGGTCGCCCTGACATCTAAAACATGGTCCTCTAGGGGCTTGTGGTCTTACTTGTCTCAATTGGGGCCTATGATTTGGATTCGTATACATAACGTTGGAGTATTCTGGCTCCCAATTTTGTTCCATAGGTGGTGTCTCATATTGATACTGAGAAGTCTCGCTTTGCTCAGGTGACTCTATATAATAAGCATGTGGACTATCTTCATGGAAGTAGTCTGAACCATGAGCGTGAGAATCATTTCCTGAGACCAATGGGGTTAGTGGCACCAATGCTCTATTAGGGTTCTCCTCCGCCATCGTATATTTAACTGGGATCACATTGGCAGGAGCTGGTGGTTGGTTTCCTAGGACTGGTTGTGGCCTATATGGTGCCTGATATTGCTGCTGGTATTGAGGTTGATATTGTTGTGGCCTATAATATGGCTGTTGGTACTGATTCTGATACCTACCCTGCTGGTAAGGTTGCTGATAATTTTGTCTAACAGCCTGCCTGTTATAGGGACAATCTTGGGTCGTATGATTTGTATATTTCCTCTCAATGGTGCAATATAGAGCATTAGGGTTCCCTTGGGGTTGATTCGTCAACGGGCAAACATTAGCCATGTGATCTCCTCCACATGTATAACATCGCTTCACTGAAGTGACCCTTGGCATTTGTCTATTTTGAACTCCTAGCTTTTTGGCCACTTGCTCAGCTATCTCATCTATCTCAGTGGAGGCTCTAGAGGTATGACTTGTAGAACTATCAGAGTCCTTATAGAGTTTGGATAGTCCTAACTCCTCACCCAAGTTGTCTTCTATGTCAATGCATATCCGTATACACTCTTCTATGGATCTAGGCTCCTTCAAGTATACATATGACCTTAATTTTGTGCTCACTAGGCCATCTAAAAACAGTGCCACCTGTTTAGCTGATGTGGGTAATTCTGGTACAGGGCATCTTTCCAAGTACTGCCTAAACCTTCTTCCTGCAAGTCGTACTGTTTCTTGGGGTGTCTGCTTGAAGCTGTGGATCAAGGATGATGTGTTATGCCTGATACCGCTTTTGGAAAATTCCACAATGAATTCTTCTAGCAGCTGACCTATCTCTCTATAGTTGCGACTGTGTAGAGGTTGAAACCAAGCTAAGGCAGTACCCTTAAGAGTCAAACCAAATGCCTCGAACTGGGTGAATAAGTCTTCAACCTGTTCAGCTCTTAGCACTTGTTTGAACTCCGCCACATGATCATAAGGATCTCCAAATCCATCAAAGTAGTTCTTCATTGTCTTAACCACTTGAGAGGGTCTAAGGGTTCTTGGGTGCTCTCGTGGTCTAGGCAATGGGAATTCATGATCATCTCTTTGGTGCCTATGAGCTCTATGTCTCTCCCTTTCAGGTCTTTCCATTCCATATCCTGATCTATCTCTGCCCGTAGTGTCTGCAAAGCTTACCTCCGGTCTCTCTCTAGTTCTTTCCCTCTGAGTTTCATGAGCCTTGGATGATCCGACTCCTTGGAGGCCCTGGGAAACATTAGATCTTGGTGGAGGGAAAATTGATTCACCTTGCCAAGTGTAAGCATGTCTGTCATGATCTGATACCAAGAATAATTTCTGAGATGTGTGATCTAGATAGACAACTTTCCCTGGTGTCTCTGGGTCCTTGAATTCATAGATGGTGACTACTGGGCTGGGTTGATCTGGCCTAAATCTCCAAAAGGCTTCCTCCGTTTCTCGATTCACGAATAGTTCTATGCTTTTGTTATCTTGAGGAATCCATTCTGGAGTGATCACTCTAGTCAAGACTGACTTACCTCTAGGGGTCGTGGGTTCCCCTCCTAGGTCCCCTTTCTCTAGGTCTTCTATCTCATGCTCAGGAATGATATTTCCAAACTCATATGTCCTATCTGGTAAGTTGGTAACCACATACATTGTTCCTTCCTTATCAATGTAAGCACCCTCTTCAAACTTGACCACTGGGTGTTCAAGTCCAAAGGGTTGGTCAGGATTCTTGAGTTGAACCACTGATCGTCTTAGACCATCCTCATAGATGCGAGCACCTAATTGGTTGGTCCTGATATACTCCAATTGGGTCTTATAGGGACCTTCTGGTGTCTGTAAATAGGCAGTGCCTGAGCTACGTGTGGGTTTTTCCATGCTAAAAGACATTTCCGAGTCACTGGTTTCTGAACTTCGTGTGTAAGGATAACCACTAAGCTGTTGAGCCCAAGACTTGGCTGTATGGTTGACACTAGCCTTAGATGACCTAATGCTTTGTCTATCCTTGCCTAAGTGTCTGCCAGATCTCAGGTTCATAAGCCTTGGCTTCTAGTCCCAAAGTTCTCTTATATTGCTCAAAATCCTTTGGAACACCTTGGTTTTCCAGTTTTCCTGAGGGTCAACTTCAAAATACCCTATCTAATAATCCTGGTATTAATTTAATCATAACCCCCCACGAGCTTTCCAACACGAGCTTTCCAACAAAACCAAAATCACAGCAAACGGATTTCGTATGAGAAAGTTATGCCAGTTCAGGGTTTTAGGGTTTAAAACAGGGAAACCGGGCCTCTCAGGAATTGCTTCAAATCAGGCGATACACGACATTTGTAGGACACGATACTTGATACTTGAGGAACTCGATACACGATACTTGGTATGTATCGCGATACTTGAAGTAGGCGATACACGATCTTCAACAAGTATCGCGAGCAAACTCCACGATACACGATCTTTGATAGGTATCGCGATCGCTGTATAACGATACACGATACTTGACTATCACGATACTCAGGCAAAACGATACTTAACTCAAGACGATACTCGATACTTGGAAGAAAACGATACACGATCTCTGACTTAAGTGATGCCCGATCTCTGATAAATATCGCGATCTCTGATAAACGATACCGATCTTCGACCGAAACGATACCGATCTCTAATGCAGACGATACACGACCTATGAACCAAACGATACACGATCGCTGGTGAATATCGCGATCTTTGATTGGAACGATCTTTGGCCCAACGATACTCGATACTTGGCTCAAAACGATCGACGATACCTGAACAAAACGATACGCGATCTTTGGTAAGTATCGCGATCTCTGAGAAGCGATAGACGATACTTAAGCCAAACGATACACGATCTTTGATCCAGACGATCTTTGGCCGAAACAATCTTTGGCCGAAACGATCTTTGGCCTGAACGATACACGATACCTCTCAAGTATCGCGATCTCTGGCCAAAACGATCTCTAGCCGAAACGATACACGATGGCTGGGAAATATCGCGATACTCAACCACAGGAGATTCACGATACTTGTCAGGTATCGCGATACTCGACCGCGGGAGCCAAACGATACTTGACCCTTAGACAAATTTTGGGAAAGATTTTTTCTAAGTTTTGGTTGTACACATGCTCTACTCTTTCCTCTCTCCTCTCCTCACTCTCTGTATCACCCCAAATCACTCCTTTTCACCTCTGTCAGTACCAAACGATACCTGACGCAGATAGTTTACCTTTCCAAGCTTAATTTACTGAGAATTTGCAGATTAAATGGGTGTTTTCTCACCTTGGGAGCCTCTCTAACTTCTTTGTCACTTCCCCTTGCTCTGTGTAACCCCCGGTTTCCCGATTACTCACTCGCGATCTCTAGCGCAGCTCTCACGATACTTGGCGCAGGTTTTGTCTTGTCCGGGGCTATTCACTCAGATTTTTAGTTGTTTTGGTGCTGCTTCTTCAGCGCCTCTGTTCTGCACCCTCTCTAAGCTTCTTGCTCACAACCACAAGTAAAAACAAGGTGAATGTACTCTAAAAAATGGAAAAAACTGAGAAGAGGAAGGCGGGTGGAGATGGAGATGATGATGAAGATGAAGAAGAAGGAAAATTCAAAAACTGAACTGAAAATGATGATTTTTTTACCTTCCAACGTCGCTACTCTACGTCTTACCGTCACACGCTCGTCCTCCAAGCTCTCTCCCCGGCAACGGCGCCAAATTTGGTGTCACTCTAGCACAATGGTGAGTACCAACGTGAGGAGATACACCTCATAAATGTCAATCCGTGGAGACGTGAGGACCGGTATGAAGACCGTGAGCAAGTGATGGCACAAGTGCGTGAGTGAAAGCACACAAGCATGCACACACATACACACACACGCGCACAAGGTAAGAGCAAAGAGTGGAACAATGGAAAGCTTCGATTACCAAAGAACTCTCTTACAAAACTGAAATCTACAACAAGCTAACCTGAAAAATGAGCTCTCCAGCCCTTTTTATAGTTTTTGAGTGGTTTTGGCCCTGTCCAGACCTAGTGTCCGGCCTAGTTAAAAAATAGGTTCCAGGGCTTATTTGGGGGCTCAAACGGAGTCTAAAAATTATGAAAATTGGTAGGATGGTAGCTCTAATACTCCTCAAGCTCGAGGACTCCTCGGCTTGAACAAAATGGAGTTACAAAAATGAAAAATGGTATTTACAATGATTTTTAGTGATGAAAATCACTATTTTTATAGGGATTTCTTCTGAAAATTTGACAGGTGCTTCTTGGAGCTCCCTACTTGCTCCTTGTTCTTGTGTGTCCGCTTCCTTGATGCACTTCCATGCTTTGTCCTTGACCTTGAGCTTCAACACAAGGATTCAAAGCTAGCAAGGCGGATACCTCTTTGTTCATAAAGAGGAATGGATCTGAAGTGATCTATTTATGTGTGTATGTTGATGATATTATTATCACAGGCAATGATCTTGAACGAATCAAACAGGTAAAGAGTCAAATGAAGGAGGAGTTCAAAATAAGTGACCTCGGACCACTCACTTATTTTCTTGGATTGGAGTTGATCTACACAGATTCAGGTATATACATCACACAAAGGAAGTATGTCCATGACATGCTCGTCAAGTTCAAGATGGAAAATACCAAGTGTGCAGGTACACCTATGGAGCAAAATCATAAGCTTAGTGCTTATGAAGGAGAGTCAATTGAAGACATCACAAGCTATCAAAGCTTGGTTGGAAGTTTGAACTATGCAACACTCACAAGAGTGGATATATGCTATAGTGTTAGCATATTGAGTCAGTTTATGCATAAGCCGAGAAGACCACATATGGAAGCGGCCAAGCGAGTCCTCAAGTACCTAAAGGGGACCATGAATGAAGGTTTGTTCTATTCATATACTTCAGATATTGAGCTAAAGGTCTACTCAGATGCAGATTGGGCCGGATCTAAAGATGATAGAAGAAGCACATCAGGGTATATATCATTTGCAGGTTCAAAAATCATTTCTTGGTCATCGAAGAAGCAACCAACCGTGGCATTATCTTCTACCGAAGCTGGCTAATGCAACTCAAGAAATCATGTGGTTAAAGTCTTTGTACACAGATCTTGGACTTCATTCTTCAACACCTCACATTTTTGGTGACAACACGAGCTCACTACATCTAGCAGCTAATCCGGTATACCATGCTAGAACCAAGCATATTGAAGTCCACTACCATTACGTAAGGGAGAAGCTAATGAGCAAGGATATTCAACTATCCTATGTCTCTACAGATATGCAATGTGCCGACATATTGACTAAAGCTCTTGATGGTACAAAGTTAAGTAGATTCAAGTTGATGATTGGC
Organism: Ceratopteris richardii; assembly: GCA_020310875.1. NCBI lineage: Eukaryota > Viridiplantae > Streptophyta > Polypodiopsida > Polypodiales > Pteridaceae > Ceratopteris > Ceratopteris richardii. Next base: position 104,680,055 of record CM035428.1, on the reverse strand, counting down.
TTGCAGGAAATCAAGGACAATTGAAGGCTTATTTGAAGGCCAAGCATGTTAGGCTTGAGGGGGAGCTGTTGGTGCATTTTTCCCAAGCCTACATGCTTGATATATTTGATATTATCCTCATTTGTAAGTCACATGAGTAGTCATGTGAACACCTCTTGTAAAAGAGTACATTTTATCTCTTGTAAATGGAAAAAGAAAAAAGGAAAAGGATGGCTTACCTCATCCATGATGTAAAAGAAAATTCGTGGCTCCAACTACCAAAATCACGAATTTTTGAGCTGAGGGAATCTCTCCTAACTTTGGGGATCACTTTTAGGTGGAGCCATTTGAATTTGAATTCAAAACTCCCTCCAAGAATAGCTATAAAAGGAGCAAGAAGGAAGAGGCGATTAGCAAGCCTTGTACGTGACCACTTCATGTCATTTTGTAGAGATTGAAGAGCTTACTCCATAGCTCTATCATTCTACTCCCATTGTGCAAAGATTCATTGCCAATGTGGTTGTAATCATATGTGAATCTATACATTTATTATAATCTACTTCTCTGTTTTGTTCTCTGCTATACTCACTCAGAGCAGTAACTTCAGAAGGTCATATCTCGAGTTCTACTGAACCTTTTTCGGTGATTTAACTTGCGTTGGATAGCTTGTACTGTCGACTTTGTGCATATAAATTTTCAAGGTCATTGGATACTTACTTTTGGAGATATCTGCATTTTACTTCTTACTGGTCTATCTCTGCAGAGCCCCGAGAATTGTGGGAATGTTCCAGAAATTGATGAAACTTGTTCTCAGTGCTCAGTCCATCATTTGAAGTGTTTTAACTTGGATTAGGAAGCTTGCTAAGTCTATTTGCTATGCCCAAAAGGAATTTTTCTAATTCCTACCAGGTTGAGAGCACTCTTCATTTTTTCCAGCAGGTGTATGTCCAAAAATAGCAAGTTTTGGGAGCTAGTCATTTCGCAATTAGTCTGTCTTGACTTAAACTTTTGGGATACATGTTCCAAAGTACTTGGCTGATATTTTGGTGGATTTAGGAAGCTCAAAGGGTCTACTAATCAACTCTGAAGTCTCAGTTGGTTGGCGCGAAGCTGGTTGTAGCAGCACCTACTCATCTTTGGATTGCATCCACCATCTCTCTTCACAGACAAGCAGATGGGTTATAGGTTGTGGAGTCCATCCACAAAGCAATTCCTTGTGTCTAAGGATGTTACATTTGATGAGCAAGGTACTTGGTATGCAGGTACACTTAATGTTCATGCAGATGTGGAAGAAGTTGTGAATAAAAAAAAAAGTAAAATCAAAGGTTCAAATATTTAATGAAGAGGAGAACAATGAAGTACACGTTGAAGTTGAAGAAGTGCCAAGGTTCGATCCAGAATATGATGAACCAAAAACTTCAAGAAGTGGAGAACTCAGAAGGTCATCTAGGCACAAATGGCAACCTACAAGGTATAGCTATGATACTTCATTCTTGACTACTAAAGATTATGCTTACATGTTAAAAGCAGATGAAGATCCATCCACATATGATGAAGCCAAAGGGAAGAAGAATTGGGAAAAAGCTATGCAGGAGGAATATGATGCATTGATGGAAAATGAGACTTGGGATTTGGTTCCTAAACCAAATAGTCAGAAGATCATTGGATGTAAATGGTTCTACAAAACAAAAAGGTTTGCAGATGGAAGTGTATCTAGGTACAAAGCCAGGCTTGTTCTGAAGGGATATGCACAGACATATAGTGTAGACTATGATGAAACTTATAGTACTGCTGCAAAGATGACAACCATAAGGACTCTCATAGCAATTGCTACTTGCAAAGGTTGGAAATTATCTCAATTAGATGTGAAGAATGCATTTTTGAATGGTTATATTTCAGATGAAGTATACATGGAACAACCAGATGGTTTCAAAGATCAAGTGTATCCAAATTATGTGTGTAAGCTCAAGAGAGCTTTGTATGGGTTGAAGCAGGCCCCAAGAGCATGGAATTATAGGCTTGTAAAGTTCTTGAAGGAACTTGGATTTCAAGCATCAAAGGCAGATAGTAGCTTGTTAGTCAAAGCAAGTGAGGATGGATTTATTTATGTTTGTATTTATGTTGATGACATAATACTTACAGGAACAGATGACAAAGATATACACATGATTAAGAAGCAGATGGAGAAAGAATTAAAAATCAGTGATTTAGGAAATTTGTCACCAACTCCAATGGAGGTGAATCATAGATTGAGTAGATATGGAGGAGAAGAATTCAAAGATATGAAGCTTTATCAAAGTTTGGTGGGTAGCCTGATTTATGCTACATTAACAAGACCTGACTTATCATATGCAGTTGGAGTTCTATCTCAATTCATGCATTGTCCCAGAAAGGAACATTGGATTGCAGGACAAAGAGTACTTAGGTACATCAAGGGCACACTTAAAGAAGGTTTGTATTATGGATTTACTTCAGATACAAGAGTCAAAATATACAGTGATGCAAATTGGGTAGATAATTCTGATGATAGAAGATCAACACATGGATATTTGTGTTATGTGGGAGATAAACTAATCTCATGGTGCTCCAAGAAGCAACATACAGTATCTTTATCATCTACAGAAGCAGAATACAAAGGCATGGTAGAAGCTAAAAAGGAAGTAATATGGTTAAAGACTCTTATGAAGAGTTTTGATATTGTTCAGAGTACTCCTATCATTTGTGGAGATAATATGAGTTCTTTATATTTGGCAGCAAATCTTGTATTCCATGCTAGAACTAAACATATTGAGATTCAGTATCATTTTTTGAGAGAGAAGGTTGTTGATAAAGAAATAGAAGTTATGCACACTCCTACAAAAGATCAACTTGCAGATATGATGACAAAAAGTTTGGATGGACCAAAGTTGTAGAGGTTTAAAGATATGGCAGGAATAAAGAAGATGCAGGTAATCACAATTGATGATTGAGGGGGAGTTCATGGAGCAAGACAATCAACAATTGGTGATTATATGAAACCTAGAAATAAAGATATGGAGAAAAGATTGAAGTTCAACTTCATGAAGTGAAGTGAAGGTTCAGGAAGAAAAGTTCTTTAGACCTATGTACATTAGTTTTGTAAATACTTGAATATACTTGAAGTAATGACGAATCAATACTCATTTGTATATATATATATATATATATATATATATATATATATATATATATATATATATATATATATATATATACGTGTATATGATCGTAATAGAAGAGAGAGATGAAGTATAGATGAAAAGAGATGAATACATGATGAGTATTGTATGTATCATTCATCAGATGTATGAAGAATTGAATAGGAAGAATGTTCAGAGAATTGCGCATCGATCTTTTCTCTAGTTCTCATTTTGTATTTGATCTTATCAGAAATCCTT
>CM035428.1:104521660-104661660 GCA_020310875.1 Ceratopteris richardii | reverse complement strand
TCACATCTATATGTCATATGTTGACCTGCAACATTAGGCAATCCAAGCACTGAACCATTGTTAACCATATCTTTGATACCTCTTTCATTGAAATGTTCAAGCCCCTTGTGCCAAAGATCTAACTCAGAGATCTTATGCCCTCCATAAGTGAACAAGGCATGACCAACATTACCTTGAATCTTCAACGTGAACAATCTTCCTTCTTTCTTATCTGAAACAATCTGTTTATACCCATTGCTAGGGTCTTCCACAAACACTCCTTCATTAGTGAACCTAACTTCATAACCTTTTTCAACAATTTGTCCTACACTTATCAGATTATTAGGAATTGTAGGAACATACAAGACCTTACTCAAGAGGGTGCTACCATCCTTGGCCTTCACTGATCGAATTGACTTCACATTGTGCTTTGTATTGTCACCTGTTTGAACCACATGATTAGTTATCTTATTCTCCAAATCAATCATCAATGCTATGTTACCACTCAGGTGATTGCTACACCCTGAGTCAATGTAGAAGACTCTTTGGTCTTCACTTTGACTCTATCAAGTTGCATTCATTTTCAATGTAAAATCCTCCTTCTCATCTGAAGCATAATTGTAGTAGGTATTGTTGTATTGTTGACTTTGGAATCCTCTACCTGCATTTCTTCCAAACTAACCTCGACTACCTTTAGCTCTGAAATTACCTCTTTGATTTCTGCCACCTCTTCCTCTTGAATTAAAATTCTGATTATATCCACCATTACGCTGAGTATTATGCCAACAATCATTAGCTAAGTGATTTGTCTTACCACAAATCCAGCAAGCTTTGACTCCATCTTTATTACTCCTGCCTCTTCCTCTACCTTTGCCACCTCCTCTTCCTCTTAGGAAGTTGTCTTGACTAGTTGTGCCTTCATCTTCATTTGCTTGTTGCTTCCCTTTGCTATTTTTCTTCTTATCCTTTGAATACATTGCATGACCTGCACTTTTATCACCTTCACCTTTGACATCCTACTCAAAGGTTAACATATGTCCTAGCAACTGATTTAAGTAAGGAGTAAAATGATCAAGTGATAATTCAGTAGACAAAATGAATGGCTTCCATTTGTCATCACCTCTCAACCCTGTGAGGATTTGCCTTACCAATTTATCCTCCTCAATGTCTTCATCAACTGCACCTAATGCATCTGCAATGTCCTTCATCCTTGTTACATAGTCTGAAATGGATTGAGAAGCCTTCTTCTTGAAAGTGGTAAATTCTGCCCACAAAGATGCCTTCCTTGACTTTGTGGTGTTTTGGAAATGCTACTCCAAAGCATTTCATATATCACTTGCACTTTCAAGACCTCTAATGTGAGGTAGCAAGTAGTCATTGACTGCCATATAGATAATGCTCCTAGCTTGAGCATCTCTCTTCATCCAATTCTTCAAATCTGATAATTCTTCCCTAGTTGGAACACTAGGATCTCTGAACTGAGGCTTTTCTTCTTCACCTGTAATATAAGCTATCAAGTCTTTGCTCATAAGATGAGCTTCCATCCTCATTGACCATGCTGGATAGTTCTCTCTATCCAACTTCTCTATTTGAAGAGAATCTCCCATCCTTTCTTCACCTGTATATTTAATTCTTTAATCTTTATGAGTAATAGATGTACCTTTATTTCAAATAATGTTCCTTTTGTCTTCCTTGATGTCGTATGACCTCCTTCTCAAGCTTTGTCCTCAAGCTTTGTCCTCAAGCTTTCACCTTTTGAACCTTCAGATGTTGAATTCTTTGTACTTGTAGCAGTCCGGATCCTCCTTCCTTCAATTCTGATGCTTCCTGCTCTGATACCATTGATGGAGAGTGTTAATCTCCAAAAGAACAAGCTACTCTTGTAATTAGAGCACCTCTATAACAAGATTAACTCAAATCTTCACCAAATTTAGAGAATCAATGATCAATTATAAAGATTTTGAAAAATGTGTGAAGGAGATGACTACACAGAAAGTCTACTGCACATATCTCTCTCATTTCCTTATCAATTGTGTAAAGTTTTGATGAAACTTTGCACAAGGTGTTGCCTACAATTTGTGCACCTTCTCCAAGCTGAATCATTCCAAAAGATTTAGTATATCTTGAGAAATGAACTCAACAAGTTACCTATGTCTAAAACTCCTCTTCTGAGAAGTCAATTTAGACACCTATAATTTTTAATACTTGGTTCTCTCAATCTAGAACCCGTTTATGAAAATGCTTTTAGTCACAGATAGCTTACCTTCCAACTTAAAGATTAAGTGCTTGATTGCTCAAAACTTTACACTATGGAAGGAGAACTGACCAAAACATTAACATCGAATTTTGCGCCTCCTGCAACTTCTCATGTTTCCATTTACACATGTAAATGTTCCTACACTCAATTCTCTCAGCCTCATCACAATTAGAAACTGGAAATTCATATAGAGGTCAATCAACTGTAGACTTAGACTTGTACAAAAGCATTTCACAAAAGATTCAACACAGAAGGAGAATGCTCAAAAACATCGGGCGCAATTTTTTTTCCATTGCTGAAGAAATTTACAACTGAGTGATGAGAGAGTTTCAACTCACTTCTAAGATGTCTAATGACTCATACAATCACTGATTACTCTATTCTCATGCTCTCTCATATTTGCCCTGACTTTTTTCTTGTATATATAGGCAAATATTTACAATATCATGACTATACAAAAGTATAAGTGAACTATCTCTGAATTAATGTACATATGTGTACACATTTTCATCCTCTGAATATACACTTCCTACATGCTTCATAATTTGAACTTTCCTTCAATCTTTTGGCTTCCAAATCTTCATTAAAGCTTCAATTATTGATTGCCTTGCACCAACAAGTGATGCGGTGAACAAGGAGCTGGCACTCATGTATAAGGAAGTGCCAAGCTATGTGGAAATCACTCCACAAAAGGAAGGAAGCCCAAAGCTTTGCGGAAAGCTTCAAGCTTCTCCCTAGGCAGAGCCTTCATGAAAAGGTTTGCAATGTTCTCCTGGGTGGGCACATATGCCAAGCTGATCTCCCCAGCAGAGAACCTCTCCCTGACATAGTGATAATGCACCTCAATCTGCTTACTGCGAGCATGGAACACAGGGCTCCTCGCAACTACCAATGCGCTCTAACTGTCAGTGAAGATGGTGGTGGCAGAAGTCTGACCAACACCCAAATCAGCCATAAGGTGTCTGAGCCACACACACTCAACAGTCGTTGTGAAAGCTTCCCTATACTCAGCCTCACAACTGGAAGTGGCCACAGTAGGGTGCTTCTTGCTCAACCAAGATATACATGAGCTACCAAGCATGAAGCAAAAGCCACTAGTGGACACACGAGTGTCATAGCAACCAGCCAAATCAGAGTCAGAAAAAAGCATGCAAATCTGGCAGTAGTGATCCCCCCTTGGGATTAAACAACCCAAGTAATCAAGTACCACTCAAATAGCGAAAGATGTGCTTAACTGCCTGCCAATGCTTGACTCCTGGGCCATGCATAAACCTGCTCATCTGGGAGACAGCAAATTGAATATCTGGTTGAGTAATGCATAAGTAAATCAAGCATCCAACAACCTTCTGATAGAGAACAACATCAAATGCATCTCGAGCATCATGAAGACTCAATTGTAAGCCTGTCTCCATAAGAGTGGCAATAGGCTTACAGTCTTCAAGGCCAAGATGCTGCAATAATGTGTCAATATATTTCATTTGACACAAATCCATTCCACCATCAACTTGCATAAACTGAATGCCCAAACAGTGCATGTCGTCAACATAGACACCAATGATCAGAAGCACATCAGTAGCACGCTTAACATATAAGGTGCTTTCAGCTGGACTGTTCTCAAAACTCTGTGCAATCAAATAGGCATGTATCTCGTATAACCTCATCAATAGAAATCAACTGTTCCTTCAAGTCTTTGATCTTTGTTAGGAAACTGTCCATAGAATCACCTTCATTCATGTGCTCACTGTCCAACTTTTTTCGGAGGCAAGCAACACGAGCCTCATTCCTAGCTTGGTACAATGTGGTAAGTGTATCCCAAGCATCCTTAGCTATTCTGCAAGAGTGAATGTGAGGAATAATGGCATGTTTGACAGACAAAGCTATCAATGCATGTGCTTGGGCATCTCTGCCATCCCAGCGAATCTGCTCTATAGTAGGTGCAACAAAAACCGTAGCACAAATAGGAATATCCAGAATATCATCATCTTTTATACCTTCTGCATCAGCTTCAATACCTGCAATTGTAATAGTTACAGGTGTGATAGGACGTTTTTCGACACCCTGCACATTGTTCCATAGTCCTTTTGCAACCAGCACATGTCGCATCATATAAGCCCATAACGGGTAGTTGGTACCATCAAACTTATCCTCAACATCCAACATACGGAATACATCACTGCTTTCAGCCATGGCCGGTGACTAAAATACCTTAATGCAGAAAATTGATTATATCTCAAAAAGTTGAACAGAACTGCCTAGATGAATTCTGCTAGACCTGTAGAAGACTTTGAGATGCTTATACTGGCAAATAGAAACTGGTATATACCTTTGGCACAAAAAGACGAAATAGCCTGCACAAGCACTCCGGTAGTGCGTTCGGAGGCCAAAACGAGCTCAGATCGCGATTTTGGCACCACAGAACGAAGCTGTTTTGATTTCGAAAACATGTTGAGTATGCTCACCAAAATTCATTTGATTCTAAGACTGAAAACGGAGGATTGTCAGTGGCACCCTAGATGAAGGGACGACCTGCTCTGATACCAATTGTTGGAGTTAGACGTCTGTGGAAGCACGCAAACAACACAAGGAAGAAGAAGAAGCTTGGAGCACAACACACAATACTGAATGTATTACTAGAGAATGTACAAAGATAAGTAGCCCATTAGGGCAATAGGCATATATACAAGCCGGGGGGAAAAAACCTCCTAAAGAGGGAAAAAAGTGCCCCGGCAGTCCTAGTGTGTTCACACACATCACTACCTAAATATATCAATAGAATTAAATGTGAACAAACTCAACACACAAAAAGTCTGCTTCACTTTATCCACTCATAGACTCATCAAACATGTAAAGTTTTCAATGAAACTTCACATGAGGTGTCCACTAATGCTTGCACACCTCTCCAAGTTAAAACTTCTCAAAAGGTTTAGTAAATCGTGAGATTTTATTCCAAACAATGCACCTATGTCTAAAGTTATACTTCTCTACAGTCGATTTTGACACCTGTAACTTCTAGTGCATAGTTCTCTGAAATTACAAAGTTTTTATCAAAATGCTTTTAGCCATAGGTAGCTTACCTTACAACTTGAAGAATGAGTGATTGCTTGTGCAAACCTTTACACTGTGGAAGGAGAATTGACCAAATCTTTAGCATCAAATGTGCACATGTTGCAAATTTCACTTCTTCACATTTACACATGTAAATGTTCCTACTCTCAATTCTCTCAGCCTGATCACAATTACATTTTGAAAACTTGTACATAGGTCACTCAACTATAGACTTAGACTTGTACAAAAGCATTTCACAAAAGATTAAACAGAAAAGGAGTACTTAGCAAAATATCGGGTGCAACTTTTTCTTCTACTCAGAAAATTTTTCATCTGAATGATGAGAGAGATCTTCTTCACTTCTAAAGTGTCTAATGACTGTTACCACTTCTAATGCTTCATCTCTCATACTCTCTCATACTTGCCCTGACTTTTTTACTTGTATATATACACATATATGTACAAGCTCATGACCATAACAAAAGTATAAGTGAGCTAATTACAAGTTTAATGTACATATGTATACAAGGCTTCATTTCCTGAATATGCACTATCTTCAAGCTTCACTTGTTTATCTTTTCTTCATCTTTTATATTCAACCCTTTTTTCAAAACATCAATTGATGGTTTTCATGCTCCAATAGATCCCCCTCAATCATCAATTGAGGTTTTCTCTATCTTCTTTATACCTGCCATGTCTTTGAATCTCTGTAATTTTGGTCCATCCAAGCTTTCGGTTAGCATATCTACAATCTGATCTTTTCTTGAAGTATATATGACTTCAATCTCCTTACAATCACCTTCTCTCTTAAGAAGTGATACTGAATCTCAATGTGTTTAGTCCTAGCATGGAAAGCAGGATTAGCAGCTAGATACAATGAGCTCATATTATCTCCATGAATAATGGGTGTACTCTGAATGATGTCAAAACTCTTCATGAGATTCTTCAAGCATATGACCTCCTTTGCAGCTTCAACCATTCCTTTGTACTCTGCTTCTGTAGATGACAAAGCAACAGTATGTTGCCTCTTAGAAAACCAATAGATTATCTTACCTCTCACATAGCACAAGAACCCATATGTTGATCTCCTATCATCAGGATTACCTGCCCAATCTATATCACTATATATCTTGATGTTTGTATCTGATGTAAAACCATAATACAAACCTTCTTTGAGTGTATCCTTTATGTATCTCAACACTCTTTGTCCTACAACCCGATGTTCTTTCCTAGGACAATGCATGAATTGAGACAACACTCCAACTGCATATGATAAATCAGGCCTAGTTAAAGTAGCATAGATTAGACTACCAACCAAACTTTGATATAACTTCATATCCTTGAATTCTTCTCCTCCATGTCTGCTCAATTTGCGATTCACCTCCATTGGAGTAGGTGCTACCCTGCAATCTTCCATTTTAATCTTGATTAACCAATTCTTCAAATACCTTTCTTAAGTTACATATACTCCATGTTGAGTATATGAAACCTCCATGCCCAAGAAATATGACAAGTCTCCCAAGTCACTAATCTTGAACTCTTTCTCCATTTGCTTTTTGAGACTTTGTATTCCCTTCTCATCTGTACCTGTAAGAATTATGTCATCAACATTATGCACATGTAAATGAACCCATCATCACTTGCTTTGACAAGCAATCTATTATCTGATTTAGACAAAACCAAGTTCCTTCAAGAACTTGACAAGTCTATAATTCCATGCCCTTGGGGCCTGCTTCATACCATACAAAGCTCTCTTGATCTTACATACATATTCTGGATACCTTTTATCTTTGAATCCTTTTGGTTGCTCCATGAAAACATTATCTAAAATGTAACCATTAAGAAAAGCATTCTTCACATCTAATTGACATAGTTTCCAACCTTTACATGCAGCAATGGCTATGAGTGTTCTTATGGTTGCCATCTTTGCCACAGGACTATAAGTCTCATCATAATCTACACCATATGTCTGAGCATACCCTTTCACAACAAGTCTAGCTTTATACCTCGACACACTTCCATCTACATACCTCTTTGTCTTGTAGACCCATTTGCAGCCAATGGTCTTCTGACTATTTGATTTAGGAACCAAATCCATGTCTCATTTTCCATCAATGCATCATATTCTTCCTACATAGCTTTCTCCCAATTTTCCTTACCTTTTGCCTCTTCATATGTAGAAGGGTCTTCCTCTGTTTTCACCATATAGGCATTGTCTTTAGTAGTCAAAAAAGAAGTGTCATAGCTATACCTTGTAGGTTTCCATTTGTGTCTTGGTGACCTTCTAAGTTCTCCACTTCTTGAAGTTTCATGTTCATCACATTCTAGATCAAACCTTGGCACTTCCTCAACTTCAACTTGTGCTTCATTGTTCTCTTGTCCATCAAATATTTGAACCTTTGATTTACCTTTCTTCTGATTCAAGGTTTCTTCATCTCCTACATGAATATTAAGTGTGCCTATATACCAAGTATCTTGTTCATCAAATGTAACATCCTTAGATACAAGGAATTGCTTTGTGGATAGAATCCACAACCTATATCCCATCTACTTATCATCATATCCAATGAACACATACTTTTCAGCTTTAGGTTCCAATTTATGCTTCAACTGAGATGGCACATAAGCATAAGACAAACATCCAAATACTTTGCAATGATCAATGGCAGGCCTCTTAACCCACCAAGCTTCATATGGTTTCATACCCTGCAAAGCTTTACATGGTAACCTATTAACCAAATATGTAGTTGTATTTATAGCCTCAACCCTTAAATAATTGGGATAATTTTTCTCCTTCATCATTGATGTTGCAAACTCAACAAGAGTTCTATTTCTCCTCTTTGCTACAGCATTTTGTTGAGGAGAGTACCTGCAAGTAACCTCCCTTTTTATACCTGCATTCCATAAGTAATCACTGAACTCATTAGAGAAATACTCTCCCCCTCCATCTGACCTTAGTCTCTTCAACTTTTGACCTGTGATTCTTTCTGCATACACATGATAATGTTTAAATGTATTGAATACCTCTAATTTATCTTTGATCACATATATAGTGATCCACCTGGTAGCATCATCAACATAAATCACATAATATCTTGAACCATTAATACTAAAATCCTTTGATGGTCCCCACACATCTGTGTGTACCAACTCAAGCTTCTCTAAATACATGAAACCATGCTTAGTATATGATTTTTTATGAGCCTTACCTAATGGACATGCCTCACATCTGTATGTCATGTGTTGACCTGCAACATTAGGTAATCCAAGCACTAAACCATTGTTAACAATATCCTTAATACCTCTTTCATTGAAATGTCCAAGCCTTTTATGCCAAAGATCTAGCTCAGCGATCTTATGTCCTCCATAAGTGAACAAGGCATGACCAACATTGCCTTGAATCTTCAATGTGAATAACCTTCCTTCTTTCTTCCCTGAAACAATTTGTTTATACCCATTTCTAGGGTCTTCCACAAAAACTCCATCATTAGTGAACCTTACTTCATAATCGTTCTCAACAATTTTCCCTACACTTATCAGATTCTTTGGAATTGTAGGAACATACAAAACCTTACTTAGAAGAGTGCTTCCATCCTTGGACTTCATTGCTCCAATTGACTTTACATTATGCTTTGTATTATCACCTATTTGAACTACATGATTAGTTATCTTATTCTCCAAATGAGTCATCACGGTATGTTACCACTCAGGTGATTGCTACACCTTGAGTCAATGTAGAAGACTCTTTGGTCTTCATTTTTTCTTTCACAAGTTGCATTCATAATCAAGGTTGAATCCTCCTTGTGATCTAAAGCATAATTATAGTAGGTATTGTTGTAGGATTGACTTTGGAAATCTCTACATGCATTTCTTCCAAAGTAACCTCTACCTGTGAAATTTTTATACCACCTCTTCCTCTTGAATTAAAGTTCTGACTATATCCTCCAATATTCTGATTATTATGCCAACAATCATGAGCTAAATGATTTTTCTTACCACAAATCCAGCAAGCTTTGGCTCCATCTTTATTGGTTCTACCTCTTCCTCTACCTTTGCCACCTCCTCTTCCTCTTAGGAAGTTGGCTTGGCTAGTTTTCTTCTTCATTTAGTTGTTGCTTGCCTTTGCTATTCTTCTTCTTGTTCTTTGAATACATTTCTTGACCTGTATTCTTATCAACATCACCTTTGACATCCTTCTCAAAGGTTAGCATATGTCCTAGCAATTGATTCAAGTGAGGAGTGAAATGATCTAGTGACAATTCAGTAGACAAAATGAATGGCTTCCATTTCTCATCTCCTCTTAAACTTGTGAGGATTTGCCTTACCAATTTATCATCTTCAATATCTTCATCAATTACTCCTAACGCATTTGCAATGTCCTTCATCCTTGTTACATAATCAGAAATGGATTGAGAAGCTTTCTTTTTAAATGTAGTGAACTCTGCCCATAAGGATGCCTTCCTTCACTTTGTAGTATTTTGGAAATGCTCTTTCAAAGCATTCCATATGTCACTTGCACTTTCAAGTCATCTAATATGAGGTAGCAAGTAGTCATTGATTCCCATGTAGATAATGCTCCTTGCTTGAGCATCCTTCTTCATCCATGTCTTCAAATCTGAGAGTTCATCCCTGGTTGGAACACTAGGATCTCTGAATTCTGGTTTTTCTTCTTCACCTGTAATGTATCCTATCAAGTCTTTGCTCATGAGATGAGCTTCCATCCTCATTGACCAAGCTGGATAGTTTTCTCTATCCAATTTCTCTATCTGAAGTGAATCTCCCATCCTTTCATTACCTTTGTATTAAATTCTTGAAGATTTATGAGGAATAAGTGTACCTTTACTTTGAATGAAGTTCATTTTGATCTTCTTGATAGCTTCAGGCCTCCTTTTCTAGCTTTCACTTCAAACTTTCACCTTTTGAGTCTTCAAAAGTTAATTTTTGTATAGCTCCAGTAGTCGGTGTCCTCCATTTTTCTATTTTGATGATTCCTGCTCTGATGCCACTAATGGAGAGTGTTAATCTCCAAAAGAACAAGCTATCCTTGATGTTAGAGCACCTCTATATCAAGAATAACTCAAAACCTCTACCAATTTGGAGGACCAATATCAGATTATAAAAATTTTGAACTAATTGTGAACAAACTCAACACATAGAAAGTCTGCTTCACTTTATCCACTCATAGATTGATCAAACATGTAAAGTTTTCAATGAAACTTTGCATGATGTGTTGGGTAATGTTTTTCCGCATGCTCTCCAAGTTAAAACTTCTCCAAAGGTTTAGTAAATCTTGAGATTTACTCCACACAATTCACCTATGTCTAAAACTATACTTCTTTACAATTGACTATAACTTTTAATGCATAGTTCTCTCAAATTACAACCCGTTTATTCAAATGCATCTACCCATAGGTTGATTACCTTCCAACTTAAAGAATGAGTGCTTGCTTGCTCAAAACTATACACTGTGGAAGGAAAATTGACCAAGTCATTAGCATCAAATTTGCACCTGTTGCAAATTTCACTTCTTCACATTTACACATGTAAATGTTCCTACTCTCAATTCTCTCGGCCTGATCACAGTTAGGATTTGAAAACTTGTACAAAGGTCGCTCAGCTATAGACTTAGACTTGTACAAAAGCATTTCACAAAAGATTAAACACAGAAGGAGTATTCAGCAAAATATCGGGCACAACTTTTTCTTCTACTTAGAAAATTTTTCATCAGAATGATGAGAGAGATCTTCTTCACTTGTAAAGTGTCTAATGAATCTTATCACTGCTCATTCTTCATCTCTCATACTCTCTCATACTTGCCCCGACTTTTTTACTTGTATATATAGACATATATGTACAAGCTCATGGCCATAACAAAAGTATAAGTAAGCTAATTACAAGTTTAATGTACATATGTATACAAGTCTTCATTTCTTGAATATGCACTATCTTCAAGCTTCACTTGTTGATCTTTTCTTCATCTTTTGTCTTCAACCCTTTGTTCAAAACATCAATTGATGGTTGTCATGCTCCAATATTACGTCCATTTTGCACTCAAAATGGCATTGGAAGGCATGGAAAGAACTTTGATGGCTCCTCCCATTGGCCTCTATGCACAATACATTGTACATAGTCATCTAGATGTGATGTTTTCCTACATCCATAGACTTAAGAAGATTTTTGGGAAGGTGAAACAAAGCTTGAAAACTATCTTGTAAGTGTCTTGTTAGTTGTGGAAGAGAAACAACAAATGCTCTCTCCCTCTCCTCATGCATGTGTGTATCAAGAGGAGAGAGAAGTGGATTGCATCTCTCTCACTGTAGATATGTTCCATAGATTTTTGATGTGGTTTGTGTGTAATGTCAATGTCAAGTTTTTTTGTCTTCTCTTTGCCGAGAGACCTCATGCATAACTCGGATCTCAAAGTAGATGTACTCATTGTAGAGACAATAGACACACAAGTAGACATTGGGGACCCTCTACCCATATCCATGCAACCCTTTTTATTCATGTATTTCTAGAGCTAGATTCCTCCATACCTTTCCATCCACCACTTAAAGGGTGTTTTAGAATTCTAAGATCTTGTAGCCACACACCCTTGTTCCTAAGATTCTCCCTTAGTGTTGAGATATCAAGCTCAACATGTGATGATCCAGGATGATACATATTACTTTTTGTTTCTCTGACAAGTATAGTGGTCATGCAAATATATGTAAGGGATACTTCATTGACCTTTACTAAATTCATCTACTGAGAGTGATAGCACATTTATTTTCTTGCCAGGTCACTCATTCACTCGCATTAGGATTTTCCTTATGTACTTTTCTTTAGATATGGTACTTATATTGTTGTTTTAGGTCATTCTTGTACATTCCTTTTATGTAATAGGAGAAAAAGAAGATGAAGATCATTTGTCCTTTCCTCAATCATTGTGTATGCTCCTCTTTGAGTGTGAGTGTGCATGTCAGCTCTCTTCCTTATCTCTCTCCTCGTGACGGTGATGAAACTCAATACACAATTGAGCATGTTAGAGAAATCAAGCTTGGAGACAAGAAGGTATTGGCTGATGTTCTTCATGTTCCTACTATTGCAAAGAATTTTATGTTAGTAGGAAAAATGGTAGAGAAAGAATATCATGTTATCTTCAATGAAAAAGGTTGCTTTAAAAAGAATCCAAAAGAAGAATTCAAGGTCATTGCTCAAGGAAGGAAAGAAGGTGGGATGTTCACTTTGGACATTCAACAACCACATGGAAAGGTGATGTATATTCAATTTGGAAACAAGAGGATTGTTGAAATCAAGTTGTGGCACAAAAGGTTTGGACATATCAACATTCCCAAGCTCAATGACATGGGCAACCATGAAGTGGTAAGAGGTCTTTCAAGATTCAATGATGCTAGACTACATGAGTTTTGTGAAGCATGTCAACTAGGGAGGCAAACTCGACAACCATTCAAGAAGAACTATGTGGCAAGGAATGTCCTCGACTTGATACACACGGATGTATGGGGACCATCACAACAACCATCGGTGGCTAGGAATAGATATTTTGTCACTTTTATTGATGATCATTCAAGAAAAGTATGTATGTTTTGCATAAAACAAAAATTAGATGTATTCTCCATGTTCAAGAGATTTAAAGCATAGGTAGAAAAGGAAATAGGACACTACATAAAGACCTTGAGGTCCGATGGAGGAAGATAATATTCCTCCAAAGAATTTTCAAATTTTCTTTATGAAAATGACACCAAGCGACAATTTACATGTAGGTACATGCCTCAACAAAATGGAATAGCTGAAGGGAAAAATAGACATATCACAGAAGTTGCAAGATGCATGCTCAATGAGATGAATGTGCCACTAAACTATTGGGCTGAAGTAGTTTGTACGGTTGTTTATTTGATGAACAAGTGCACAATGGCAAGAGTGCATAATTTGACTCCGGAGGAGGTTTATTCCAGTAAGAAACCTGATATTACACATCTCAAAGTTTTTGGATGTGTGTGTTATGTTCACATTCCTCAAGAACTTAGGACAAAGATGGAGCCAAAGTTAGAAAAATGCATTTTCATTGGATATTCATTAGAGCAGAAAGATATAGGTGCTACAATCCGGTGACAAAGGAACTATGTGTCTCATGAGATGTGGTATTTGATGAGCTAAGACCATGGTTTGAAAACAAAGGGAAGAGAAGATTCTTGAAGAAGATTGCAAAGATGATGGAGGTGCTATCCAAGAAAAATTTCAGCAAACAAACACTCAAATGTCACGTCCAGAAGCTTCTACATCACATGGAGAAAGCTCAACATGGAAGGGGAGACTAAGGAGTCATTCCTCATCACCAACATCAGGTTATGAAAGATTTGAAGCTGAAAGTGTTGCCCAAATAGTGATTCGAATGCAAGTGAAGAAGAGTATGAAGAGATGATTATGCCAAAGGTAAAGTTGAACCAGTTGAAGAAGAAATATTCAAAAGGAAATGAAAGGAGGTCTTCAAGATCAAGTTATCCAATTCAAAGGTTGAGTTATGATAGTTTTATTGCAAAGCATTTTGCATATATGACACATGTGGTCAAAGACAAAGAACCTGATGCATATGAAGAAGCATGTACACAAAAAGAATGGCAGCAAGCTATGCAAGAAGAGATAAAAGCTCTCAAGGATAATCACACATGGGAGCTAGTTCCAAAAGCCGAAGGTATGAAGATTGTTCCAAATAATTGAGTGTTTAAAATAAAGAGAAATGATGATGGTTCTCTAGCTAGGCATAAAGCTAGACTAGTAGCAAAAGGATTCAAGCAGACTCACGACATCAACTATGAAGAGACTTTCAACCCAGCTGCAAAGATGGAAACAATTAGAACCTTGATTGCAGTGAGTGCAACAAGGAGATGGCCATTGTACCAACTTGACATAAAAAATGCTTTTCTCAATGGTGAACTTCAAGAAGAGGTATACATGAGTCAACCGATTGGATTTGAAGATAAAAAGCATCCAAATTTTGTTTGCAGATTGAAGAAAGCTCTGTATGGGTTGAAGCAAGCACCATGTGCTTGGAACCAAATATTGGTTGAGTACCTCACAAGGTGGGGGTATAGTCCAACTAGTGCAGATCCCTCTCTGACATGAAGAAAGAAGAAGGAAAATAGGTATACACCTGCATATATGTTGATGATCTCATCATAACAGGAAGTAATGTTACAGGAATACAAGAGATAAAAAGAAAACTCAATAAGGAGTTTAAAATTTCATATCTTGGTGAGTTGAAATATTTTTTAGGCATTGAGATAGTCTATGGGAAAGATGGCATCTACTTGATGCAAAGAAAGTACCTGTTGGATGTTCTTTTCAGATTTGGAATCAGTGAATGCAGACCACTCACTCAACCTATGGACATAAATGTGAAGCTATGCTCAAATGATGGAGAGGAGTTACATGATGTAACTACATACATCAGTATTATAGGTTCTTTGATCTATGCTACGATCACAAGAATAGATTTGTGTTATATCGTTGGAGTTCTTTCTCACTTTATGCAAGCTCCAACAAGTGAACTTTTAAATTGAGCCAAACGAGTGCTAAGATATGTGAAGCACACAGTCAATCATGCCTTCTCTTATAGATATGATGAAGAATTGTAGGTAAAGGGCTTTAGTGATGCTGATTGGGCTAGTTCGAAGGAAGATAGAAGATCCACTTTAGGTTATGTGTTCATGATAGGTTACAAACCTATCACATGGAGCTGGAAGAAGAAACCTACTGTTGCACTATCATCTATAGAAGCTGAGTATAGAGGATTAGCCTTTGCAACATGTGAAGCTATGTGGATTAAGAAGCTCTTGGCTGATCTTGATGTGCAGGTATAGACCATTCCAATTTATGGTGACAATGTGTCAAGCATTCACTTGACAGACAATCCAATGTTCCATGCATGAAGTAAGCACATATAAGTGCATTATCATTATGTTTGAGAAAGCTTTTTGAGCAAGGATGTAGATATAAAGTTCATTAGAACTAATGACCATGTTGCAAACATGTTTAAAAAGTCTTTAGATGCTTCTAAGCTAAAGAGGTTCAAGAATGAAATCAACTTGCAGGATGAAGGTGCAAGCTCACATGTGAGCTTGAGAGGAAGTGTTAAAAATAAAGAAGCAAGATCATACATATTTTGCAAAAAAAGCTTTTCTTCAAATATAAGGAAAATACAAAAATGAAAAATGGAAGCATTTACTTTAACAAGTAGTGGAAGCCAAAAGAGAATCAACCAAAAGAGAATCAAATCCAAAAACTAAATTGGAAGAGAAGAGTGGCTACCCAAAGTAGTGGAGGAGTTATGGAGAAGACCTCTTGTAGGTAGTTCAATTTGGTTTCAGTCATTTCCTTCTCTTTAGTCTCATAGACTATGTCCAACTGCATACCAATTTCTTGGTAGCCTGATTGTGAAAGTCATATCTCTCAATACAGGTATCCATTTTTAGAGTTTAAATATTTTTTGGAAAGCTTATTTGGATTAATTCCTCTTTCTATAACACTTTATCAAATTCGTTATGCTCTATGTGTTATTCAGTTTTTTGTGAAGTCCATTTTTCAGCCTAACTAAGTGGACAGGTAGCATGTTTTGAGGCAAAGAATTGCCAAACCAAAATTACTCCAAATTGGGTGTTTGATAGCTCATTTGAAATCTATTAGTGTCTAGTTTGAGTGACCAAAGTCTCAAGCTCATTGAATTCTTCAATTGATACCAGTTTGCATTTTAAGGTTCAGCTATAGGGAAAAGCCTTGATCCTCAGAAGGTCTTCTACACTTTTCGCTACGAATAGGAGAGGAATTCTCCAACACACACACACACACATACATACATACACACACACACACACACACACATATATATATATATATATATATATATATATATATATACATACATACATACACACACACACACACATATATATATATATATGTGTGTATGTATAACACACACACACACACACACATATATATATATATATATATATATATATATATATATATATATATATATATATATATATATATATATATATATATATATATATATATATATATATATATATATATATATATATATATATATATGTGTGTGTGTATGTACATATTTAGGTATGTATGTATGTATTGTATTTATGTATGTCTCTATGTATATATGTATGTATGTATGTATGTATGTATGTATGTATGTATGTATGTATGCATGTATGAATGATGTATGTATGTATGTATTTATGTATGTATGTATATATATATATATATATATATATATATATATATATATATATATATATATATATATATATATATGAATGAGACATTTGAGTAGCTATTCCTCTAGTCATTGGTTCCAAGACTACTTGAGACCATAAAAGGCCTTATTTTATTTACATATATGATATGGATACCTTGGATCTTGAAAACCTTGGGGATCCTCTATGTTATAATTTCTTCTAGCTCTCCATTAATGAAATCATTTTTCACATATAGTTTATGGATCTTCCATCTCTTTGAGGGTGCAATTCCTATCAAGCTTCTTATTGTAGACATCCTTGCTAGAAGGTTGAAAGTCTCCTCAAAAGTGTATGCCATAAGGTTGCACAAAACCATTGGCAACTAGCCTAGCTTTATATCTTCCCATATTCCAATCTTAAGTCCTCTCTACTTTCTAAAAACATTCTTTTCTTATTATCCGTGTTTCCTTGGTCATCCCATGTAAGCTTGAACTTCTTCATAAGCCTTGAATCTCTTCATGCATATCTTGATCCCATTAGCTATTATTTGTTTCTTCTTCATGCATATTTTGGTTCTCATGTAAGCCTGTAACTTCTTCATGTTGGAGTTTGAGGTCTGTGGAAGCACACAAACAACACAAGGAAGAAGAAGAAGCTTGGAGCACAACACACAATACTGAATGTATTACCAAGTGAATGTACAAAGCTAAGTGACTCATTAGGATTATAGGTGTACGTATAAGTCCGGTGGAAAAAACCTCCTAAAGATGGAAAAAAGTGCCTCAATGGTCCTATGTGTTCACATACATCACTACCAAAATATATCAACAAATCCCCCATGGAGTGATATAGTGAAAAAGGATCTCGCATTCATGTATAAGGAAGTTCCAAGCTATGTGAAAAGAGATCAATCCAGAAAAGGAAGTAAGCCCAAATCTTTGCAAAAAGCTTCAACCTTCTCTTGAGGCAAAGCCTTTGTGAAACGATATGCAACATTATCCTATGTGGGCACATATGCCAAACTGATCTCTCAAGCACAAAACCTCTCCCCGACATAATGATAATTCACCTCAATGTTCTTTCCATGCACATGGAACACAAGGTTTCTCGCAACTATCAATGTGCTCTGATTGTCAGTGAAGATGGTGGTGGAAGAAGATTGACCAACACCCAAATCAACCAAAATGCATATGAGCCACAAAAGCTCAATAGTCATTGTGAAAGTTTACATATACTTAGCCTCACTACTTGAAGTGTCCACAGTAGGTTGCTTCTTGGTCAACCAAGATATGCATGAGCTACTAAGCATGAAGCAAAAGCCACTAGTGGATACATAAGTTTCATAACAACCAGCCCAGTCAAAGTAAGAAAAAGCATGTAAATCTGGAGATAGTGATCCGCCCTTGGGATAAAATGGTCCAAGTAAATGGGTATGACTCAAGTGGCAAAATCACTTAACGGCCTGCCAATACTTGACACCTAGGCAATGCATAAACTTGCTCATTTGAGAGACACAAATTGAATATCGGGCTAAGTTATGCATAAGTAAATCGAGCATCCAACAACCTTCTGAAAGAGAACAACATCAAATGCATCTCCAACATCATGAAGGCTTAACCATAAACTTGTTTCCATAGGAGTGGCAATAGGTTTGCAATTTTCAAGGAAAAAATGCTACAATAATGTATCAATATATTTTTTTTGACATAAAGCTATTCCACTATCAATTTGCATAAACAAAATGCCCAAATAATGATGCAAATGATCCAAATATGACATATCAAAAGAGGCATGCAAATCAGCCTTAAAATCAACCATATGTGTCTCATTAGGACTAGTAAGCAACATGTCATCAACATGGACAACAATGATTAGAAGCACATCATTAGAACACTTAAAATATAAGGTGCTCTCGGTTGTGATGTTATCAAAAACCATGTGCAATCAAGTAGGCATGTATCTTTTCATACCAAGCACGTGGTGCTTGCTTCAAACTATATAATGCCTTTTTACATACATAGTTTAATTTCATGATCCTTTTGTACAAAACCATGAGGTTGAAAAACATACACTTCTTCATGTAAGTCACCACTCAGAAAGGCAGTTTTAATATCCAACTGATATACATTCCAACCATGATGGGCTGCAAGTGCACAAATGATACAACTAGTAGTCATTAAACATGTGGAGTGCAAAGGTCTCATCAAAATCAATGCCTCTTTTCTTGAGCATAACCTTTTGCAACAAGCCTAGCTTTATATCTATTAACTGCTCCATCATGTTTACACCTTAGCTTGTATATCCATTTAGTGCCAGTGGCCTTTTTTCTAGGATGAAAATCACATAAGGGCTAGGTACCATTCTTCATAATAGCATCATATTTAGATTGCAAAGTAGCCATCCAATTTTTTGGATATTGTGCTTCATCAAAAGAAACACACTCATACTCATCACAAAGACTAGAGGCAGCCATTGCATAGCAATTTGATGCAAAAGAAGCACTATGAGAGCCTAAACAAGTATGATATGACAAAAGTGCATCTAATTTGCTTTCTCACAAAGTCTTCACTAACCATTTAGGCATAGTTTTTTCCTCCTCTATATCAACACTCTCATGAAGAAGTGCATCATGTAAATCTTCATAAAAAATGGAATGATCTGCATCATCATGTGAAACCTGTAAAGGCTGAAATATTACCTCATTTGGACCAACGTTTGTCTATCCACCTGTAAAAAGAGGTAGCAAAGTTTCATACACATCCTTGGAGTCAATTGATGTCTCCCTAGTACATGAAAGTAATGGTTGAATTGCATCTTCCACAAAAACAACATCATGACTAACCAAGATGCATTTATTCTATGGATGATAAAGATGGTAACCTTTTCTTTCAGAACTGTATCCAACAAAAATACATTTCAATACTTTGTTGTTCAATTTCCTACATTGTTGTTCATGCACTAATGCATATGCTAAACAACCAAAGATATGCAGATGAGCAACAGATGGCTTGCAACCATGACAATCCTCATATGGAGTGATAAATTGGAGTGCTTTGGTGGGACACCTATTAAGTACATATGCGGCATTTATAACAATCTCAAGCCAAAAGTTGTAGAAAAGTCTCACATTTGACCATACACATCACCATCTCCATGAGAGATCTGATCTTTCTTTCAACAACTCCATTATGTTGAGGTGTATATGACACTATACATTGACGTTTTTATCCCAAGTTCAACCAAAAATGCATTAAAATCAGAATGCATGTATTTCCCCCTCGATCAGAACGTAGGGTGCCCATTTTACATGTTGACATATTTTCAGTCAAAACCAAAAATTTTTTGAAGCAGATAAAATTTTTGGACTTTTCTTTCAATGGATACACCCATGCATGCTTGGAAAAATCATAAATAAAGGTAATGAAGTAAAGGTAGTTCCCAAAAGAAGGTGTCTGCATAGGACCACATACATCACTATGAACAGGCTGTGATTTTTGAGTAGGTCTAGTTGAACCATCTTTTGGGAAGAAGGAGTGCTATATTTTTCCCAAAATATAGCCTTCAAAGACATTTTTACCAGGTGCCTCAAGTTTGGGCAGAGAGGAAACTATTTTAGATTTTTGTAGGCATAGCAAATTAGCAAAATTCGTGCATAACAAAACTTTGCATCCGAGATAACTTGAGAACCTTGAACTACACATACTAAATCATTGACAGATTTTGCATAGTCTATGATCTTATACAACTCACGACATAAAATCCCAAAAGCAATAATGACATTGCCATTTGAGAGATCATGAACTATACATCCATCATCAACAAACTTGACAAGCAAGCCAATCTTGGCTAATGTTGATACTGACAACATATTTTTCTTGATCCCTAGTAGAAACAAAGCATTTGACAATGTGAAAGAACTACTATCAATTGTAGTTAGAATGATCTTACCAATCTCTATTATAGGATAAGAGGATTTGTTAGCACATGTGACAATATTACATATAGGGGCAGGCTCAAGTGAACTGAAGAAAGTGTGCTTTGGTATAATATGTTTGAAAAACCCACTATCAAGGTACCAAACATTTGAGTATACTTTAGACATGAATTGCTCATGAGAAGATGGTTCATAATTGTAAATACTAGTAAACTTCCACTCTTCATTCTGCACAAGATTAGTAGACTCTATTTTAAGTGTAGAGGCATGTGCAACAACAAATTACATCCTCCTTTTTCATTGCCTCTCTTGCAGCCATTTTGGACAACTCTTTATGACATGATCATTTCCTTTACAACATTTGCAGAACTTTTAATTCTTTTTTGTTTTCTTCTCATCCTTGTCTTTCTTTTTTGACTGTGCAAAATTAGAAATTTATTGCTTACTAGTAGGTGAGCTCCATTTACCTTTGCCCTTCTGATTGGCTAAGAAACGTTGATCTACTTCATGCATAATGGATCTGTTCTATTTGGAATGATCTTCATGCAACAAAACAGAGAATAACTCCTCAAATGTTAGGGCCTTTGGATTGCCTTTACATAAATCAACCAAAGAGTAGAAGCAAAACTCTGATATGAATATGAAAGGCCATTAAGAACGCTCTACACGAGTGAACTATCTAGCAAGACTTCATCTCTAGAAATCAAATGCTCTTTCAAATATTTGATCTTTGTCAAAAAATGGTCTGTAGTATCTCCTTTATTCATATGCTCACTCTCCAATTATTTTTGGAGATTAGCAAGTTGAGCCTCATTTCTTGCCTGGTATAAAGTGGTGAGTGTATCCCAAGCATCCTTTCCAATTTTGCAAGAGTGAATATGAGGGATAATGGCATGTTTGAAAGACAAAGCTATCACTACATGTGCCAAACATGATGAGTCTCACATCATACATAAGGCTAAACTCCCATTGAGATGAGACTATCTCTCACATGAACTATCTGTAGTGGATACATGTGCCCAATCTTAGAACCTCTGAAAAGCATAAGCTATCCCAATTGCAACTAAAAATGATGCTCACCAAGGAATGCATAACATCTACTCTCTTGTAACTAGCTAACCAAAA
Source organism: Ceratopteris richardii (assembly GCA_020310875.1). Classification (NCBI taxonomy): domain Eukaryota; kingdom Viridiplantae; phylum Streptophyta; class Polypodiopsida; order Polypodiales; family Pteridaceae; genus Ceratopteris; species Ceratopteris richardii. The sequence continues at coordinate 104,640,059 of CM035428.1, read as the reverse complement.
TGAAGCTCATAGAGAATGAAGGCACATAGTGTACATGTTTGAGTATAATTCATGCTCCACTAGTGTCACAGACTCCTTTTTTGCTTGTCAAAGCTCCAAAGAAAGCCACGCTCAGCCTACAATCTAAACACACATCTTTTGCTTGTCTTGGCTCTAAAAGATGTCACACGCTTCCCACAGACCAAACACACAGAGATTAGTCATGTTGTTCTCTTCCCAACTGCCGAGCCTCCTCTTTTCATCATAAGAGATAGTATTCTCACTTAGAGACTCTCTCATATATGAGACCTCATCATATCTCTTCTTCCAAGTGGTATAAATACCCATGTGATGCCATGTGGCATCTATGCCACCTCTCCCAAGAGGGTGTGCATCCATAATATGACATTTCCTTCCCCTTGAAAGCATTTTTGTCCTTGAAAATGTAAATGAAATGTCCCTCATGGTAGAAGAAAGTGCTCGGACTCCCCTGAACCCCATGTACTCTATGTACATGGTCATCTCTGTGTGTTGTTTCCCTGTATCATTCCCCTTAAGAAGTCTCATATGAGATCATCTCAAAGGTGGGAAACTGTCTGAGTGGTGCCTACTATCTCCCATATACTTTCCACTTCCAAACTATCACTCCCATGACATACAACATCATCCAAATGACCTAAGTCCATATGATGTATTATCTATGGAGTAGTAATATGAAAATAAAGTGTAAAGTGCCAAGCTTAAAAGCTTGACCATACCAAAGTGGAGATAATAGACCATACAATCCTAGCAAATATAGAACAACTCCCCATAATCTCAGAGAGCAATATATGAAGATGCTTGGGTCTATTTTCACCTTACCAAAGCCTCCCTTTGTGCATGCTAATTTGCTCCCCAAAAGAGGCCTAAATCAAGATTTTTACCTTTATGCCTCTTAAATGGTCTTTTTTCTTACTCCCAAAAGTAGAGTTTGATAAAAATTAACATCTGAATTTTTCTCAAAAAGTGTGGGAAGGGGGTCTTTGAGGAAGTAAAATTCCTCCTTAACTTATCTTTTCAATGAATCTAATGATTCCATTGTGAAGTACATATGATATACTCTCCACATATATACTTTTTCCCATCCATCCCTAGCTAGTGCACCTCTTTTTCCCTCTTCTAAAATGGGAATTTCTTAGATTGAGGTGCTGAAATTTTTTCTCAAACAATGATGGAAGGGGGTTTGGTGGAGCTTCAAACTCCCATCATACTGAGCTATATTTTGTATTTATTGATGTTATATGGAATTCCATATCTCATACTATTTGTATGCATGATTTTTCAATAAATTTATGAAACAATCCACTTCATATCCCTTTCCCAAAATGGCTACCTTTCCAAAATAACTCCTGAAATTTATGTAAAAATCATAAAAATAGGCTATTTTGGAGGTGCCTAAATCTTGTGATTACTTTCATTTTGAGGGAATTATTGATTCTAGATGGAAGTATTTACCTCATACTCACCATACACCTGAATTCCTTCAAGGTCTCGGCCTAAAGCCAATGCTTTCTTTTGCAAAGATTGAAGTCTTCCCATAATTGACTCCTAAAAATTCAATATAAAATTGAAATTTACATGTACCTAGAATGGAGTTCTCTGTATCCTTCCTTAAATCATGCCTCATTCCTTTTCGTTTCGTTCCATCTTGAGAAATTCAAGACTCCATTATGTGCCACTTCATAGGGAGGGAATTGTGGCATCTCTGTTACATAATCTATACTCCTTGTGTGAGCATCTCTACTCAAACAAGACGTATATCCTCTCGTTGTATGTGGGCGGCGAGAATGGTAGCCTAGACCTTATGAGGGACGTTCCCACTTATTGAATAACAGGATGCAATACATATGAAAAAGAGACGGCATCAAATAAAGATTATCTGATGAGAAAATTATATGACATTCGTATGAAGGACACAGATAGTGTTGCTGCTCATCTGAATGAGTTTGATGCTATATTCTCCTAGTTACAGGCTCAAAAAATGGATATGGATAATGAAAAAGCAGTATTGTTGTTATGCATCCTACCATCATCATGGGATACATTTCGCACAACTATTAGCAATAGTGCACCTGGTGGTAAACTCATCTATGACGACATATGTGGAGCACTCTTAAGTGAGGAGATTCGTAAAAAATCTATGGATGGAACTCAAAGTGGAGATGCATATAATGTTCGTGATTCTTACTAAGGAAAGAATCAGCAACATGGCAGGAGCAAGAACAAGGAAAAGTCAACGGAATAAGATTAGAAGTAAATCAAGGAAGAGGGATATCGAATGCCATTATTGTCATAAGAAATGACATATGAAGAAAGACTGTTATGAATTAAAGAATGCTAAAGGTAAAGGACAGAATGTTGATGGGCATGTTAAACAGTTACCTGCACCAACTACTTCGACTATGAAGATTGAAGAAATTAATGCTATTTCTGATGATGTTGATGTGTTGACACTTGATAGTACTGTGCCAACTGAGGCTCTTATGGATGATTCTCTTTCCCACACCTGGCTGCTAGATTCTGGTGCTTCTTTCCATGTGATACCACATAGAGAATGGTTCTCTAATTATGCAGCAAAGTCTCTTGGTACCATGAGACTTGGTGACTCTTGCCAGTGTGACGTGGGGATTGGAGATGTGGTTGTGCAGTTCATTGATGGTTCAAAATTTACTATGCATAATGCATGCCATGTACCTCAATTATCATGCAGTTTGATGTCAATTGTTCAACTTGATGACCTTGGTTACAAGGTGGTCTTCTATGCTCAGTCCTTTCATATATGAAAGGGCAAAATGGTTATTGCAAAAGGAAGCAAAGTAGGCGCACTTTATCCTTTATTTGTATCAAAGAAAGAACAATTGTTAGCTGTTACTGAATAGCTTATGGCTTGTATTTGGCATCGTCATTTGGGCCATATATCTCGTAGTGGAATGGAAAATCTTTCTCGTTCTCGCTGCTTACATGTGATATCTTTCTTTGATTTTTCATTTTGTGAGCATTGTCAATATGGAAAGCAAACCAAAAATGTGCATAGAATGCACATTGACTCTTCAATTCAGCTTTTAGATCTCCTTCATACAAATGTGTGTGCTCCTATGCCCACTAGGTCCTTAGGTGGTTCTCTTTACTTTGTCACTTTCATAGATGATGCTACTTAGGTATATCCTATCAAATCGAAGGATATGGTATTCCCTACTTTCAAAAAATGGATTTCTTCAGTTGAGACTAAAAAGGGAACTAAGCTTAAGGCTTTACGTTCAGATAATGAAGGTGAGTATACCTCACATGAATTCAGCCTTTTTTGTCAGTCTAGAGGGATTCGTAGGGAGTTTACAACTTGTTATACCCTAGTACAAAATGGTGTAGCTGAGAGGATGAATAGAACTATTCAAGATAGAGTAGTCTCTATGTTGCATCATGCAAACCTCTCACAAGGTTTTTGGACAGAAGCAGTATTGACTGCAGTTCATGTGATTAGCCTTTCACCTAGTGCTGCCAAAGGTCTGAAAGTGGCACAAGAGTTATGGATAGAGAAGCCACCATATTATGATCATCGTCGAGTTTTTGGGTGTGAAGCATAAGTTCATATACCGAAGAATCTTATACAAAAGTTGGACCATAAGTCAAAGAAGTGCATGTTTCTTGGATATGGTTGAGAAGGACAATTTGGATATCTCTTGTGGGATCCTGAAACACGGTCAGTGATCAGAAGTAGTGATATCATTTTCAATGAGTCTAAGATGCATAAACAACCCATTAAGGAGGTTGAAGTGAGAAGAGTGGTGTTTGAGGATACTAGACCTCCAGTTAGCATGCATAAAAATGCTACACGTACGGATGTTCAAGAGAATGTCCATTTAGATCAGTCCACATATTCCTCTTCAGCAACGATTGAGACATTCTGCATGTGTCTCACATCCACCTGATAGATATGTTCTAGGTTTAGCTTTTGTTATGCTAACAGATGTCGGTGAGCCTTCTTGCTACAAAGAGGCTATGCAAACAGAGGATCATGTCAAGTGGGAGCATGTCATGAAGAATGAGCTGGATTCTATTCACGAGAATGGTACTTGGGATTTAGTACCTTTGCCAAAGGCCAAGAAAGATTTACCATGTAAATGGGTATATAAGCTGAAATTCACATCAGATAGTGCTTCTCCAAAATATAAAGCACGACTTGTTGCAAAGGGTTTTAGGCAACAACATGGTGTTGATTTTGAGGAAATCTTCTCTCTAGTGGTCAAGATGACTACTTTGCGCATGTTGCTTGGATTCGTTGCAATGGAGGACTTAGAGCTAGTCCAAATGGATGTGAAAACTGCTTTCTTGCATGGAGATCTTACAAATGAGATCTATATGGAACAACCAGAGAGTTATGTAGTTCCTGACAAGGAAAGTCTAGTTTGTAAGCTCAAGAAGAGCTTGTATGGATTTAAACAGTCTCCTAGACAATGGTACCAAAAGTTTGATGCTTTTATGAAGTCTCAAGGCTATTCTCTAAGCAATGAGGATCATTGTGTCTACACAAAGAGATGCTCAGATGGCAGCTTGATATGCTTGATACTTTATGTCGATGATATGTTGATTGTTGGGAAGTCCTCCTATGACTTGTCAATTCTCAAAAGGAATTTGAGTCAGACATTTGATATGAAGGATTTGGATGCCAAACATATTCTTGGCATGCCCATTACTCGTGATAGGAGAAAAAGATGCATATACTTGTCTCAAAGTGAGTACATATCCAAAGTACTTCACAAGTTCAATATGCAGGGTGGAAAAGCATTGAGTACACCTTTACCCACATATGTGAAATTGAGCAAGGATGATTGCCCCAAATTAGATGAGAAAAATGAATTCATGACCAAATTTCCCTATCAGTCTGCCGTTGGTAGTCTCAGTATGCTATGGTATCTATGAGACTAGACATTGCATTTGCAGTGGGAGTTGTGAGAAGATATATGTCTAATCCTGGCAAGAGAGATTGGGAAGCGGTCAAGATGATTTTGAGATATCTGAGTGGCACTAAGGAAAGTGTTTTTGCTTAGGTAGAGGGAAAGCATACATTATTGGTTACACAGATTCTGACTATGCTGGTTGTGTAGACAATCGTAAGTCTACATCAGGGTACATTTTTCATTTTGTTGGAGGTGCTATCTCTTGGAGATCTCGTTTTCAAGAATATATAGATGTTTCCATCACAGAAGCAGAGTATGTTGCAGCAAGTGAGGCATGTAAGGAAGCATTGTGGCTTTCTCGTCTTGCTTGTGATAGGGGTTTACCTCAGCATGTACCTCATTTGCTCAATGACAGTCAGAGTGCCATTGCTTTGGCTAAGAATCCGGTCTATCGTGCAAAGACCAAGCACATTGAGGTGAGGTATCACTTCATTAGAGCTTCTTAGCCACTAAACGCATTATTCTTGAGAAGGTTCACTCGAGATAATGTTGCAGATGCTTTGACTAAAGCTCTACCATAGGATAGCTTTCGACACTGCTGTCACTTGATGGGGGTTACTTGATTCATGATCTTACATAGTCACTTGTATACTATGTAACATGCCCATCAGGTGGGAGGTATAGTTTGTATACTTACACTCAAGTATTCTTTATCATTCTTTATTTTTCTCCCATAGTTACGTTGGCCATATTGGCCTTCAGTGGGAGATTGTTACCGTTAGTGTCCATGTGAAAGGCCAAATGGCCACTGGACACTTCTTGGTATATGTTCTTTAATAAAACATACAGTTGCTTGGTCAGCCACAGACTGTAAGTTTGACCGCATTTGTAAGACCTAAGAAAGTCTGTCTTCGTGCTCCCTGTGTACTGTGTTTTCTGCGTATTCTGCAGTCTTTGTGCGGAGTATCGTGTGCGGCCTTAGGAGCTCGAATTTCTACAATGCTTGCAAGAAGGAGAGTACACTGTGCTGCATCACCATCGAATTACTTCAATGTCAAAATTGGAAAAAGGCATTTCTAGTCATACCGTTCAAATAGGTGGTAATACAAAACATAGTGTACATTCAATTGGAAGACTGAAATGCAAGAGTGTGTAGATTTGCTAACCAATGTTTTGTATGTTCCCATGATACCTAAATGACAAATAGTTGAAAAAGGTTGTCAATTCAGGTTTACAAATGAAGAAGTATTTGTTGAAGATCCATTACAGAACTTGATCTATGGCATAAGAGATTAGGTCATTTCAATGAAAGAGGAATTAAAGCTATGGTTGCAAATCTGTCTATACTAGGATTACCAAATGTGTAGAGTCAATATATGATTTATAAATGTGAAGCATGTTAGATGGGAAAAGCACACATGTTACCATTTCAGAAGAAAGGATTCAAACATGATGGAGTACTAAAGCTTATTTATACAAATGTATGGGGACCAACAAAAGAAGGATCTATTAGTGGCTCAAGGTATTATGTTCTTTTCATTGATGATGCTACAAGGGGATAAATTTGTATGTTTTGAAGGAAGTATCAAAAGTTTTTGGAACTTTCAAGCATTTTCATGCATATGCAGAGAGAGTCACATGCCAAAAGCTTAAGAAACTAAGGTTTGATGGAGGGGGATAGAACTTCTCCTAAGAGTTCAATGATTATCTTTGGAATTTATGCTTATGTGCCATCACAAATTATACATAAACTTGAGGCAGAAAAATATGTGTTCATTGGTTATGATGATAAGCAGATGGGTTATAGGTTGTGGAATCCTCTAACCAAAAAATTTCTTGTTTCTAGAGATGTTACATTTGATGAATTGAAAAGTTGGTATGTAGATCAAAGTCATATAGTTAAAGAATTTGCAGAAGAGGTAGGAAGATGTGAGAAAGGAAAATCAAGTGTGCAGGTGAATGGAGATGAAGAGTATATGCAAGCAAGTACATCCAGAAGTGGATTAACAAGAAAAAATGAAGAAGCTCCTATATTTGATGAAGAGGTGTATCAAGACACACATGAGGAATGTGAACCAAGGAGTTCAATTAGGACAAGAAGGCAACCAAAAAGGTATTCTTATGATGCTTCTTACATAACTCAAAAGAACTATGCATATATGGTTAAAGATGATGAAGAACCTCAGACCTATGATAAAGCAAAAGGTAAGAACAAATGGGAAGAAACAATGAAGGAAGAATCCAATGCACTAGATGAGAAAAAGGCTTGGAACTTGTTTCTAAATCAAATGGTAATAAGTTAATTGGAAATAAATGGGTTTATAAAGTGAAGAAGCTTGCAGATGGAAGTATAGCCAGATACAAAGCTAGAATGGTGGTGAAAGGCTATGCCCAAACTTATGGCATAGATTATGATGAGACATTTAGTCTTGTAGCTAAGATGTCAACTATAAGGACAATAATTACTATTTCAACTTCAAAAGGATGGACTCTGAGTCAAGTGGATATAAAGAATGCATTCTTGAATGGATACATATCATATGAGGTATACATGGACCAACCTCAAGGGTTTATAAATTCCATTTATCCAAATTTTGTCAGCAGCTTGAGAAGAGCACTCTATGGATTGAAGCAATCTCCTAGAGCATGGAACTATAGATTGGTTAAGTATCTCAATGATCTTGGATATCAAAGTTCAAAAGCAGATCCAAGTCTACTCATCAAAAGAACAAAGGAAGGTAAAATCTACATGTGTATTTATGTAGATGACATTATAATCACATGTACTTCAGATGAAGGAATTAAGGAGGTAAAGAGATTACTTGAAAAAGAATTCAAGATCAATGACCTAGGAAAGTTATCATATTTTCTTGGAATGGAATTCACTTATACAGATCATGGAATATGTGTATCACAAGAAAGGTATCTTCTAAACCTGTTGAAGAAGTTTGGTATGTAAAATTCTAGAAAAGCTTCAACTCCACTTGAAGTCAATCACAAGCTTAGTAAATATGATGGTGTCGAATACAAAGATATGAGGAAGTATCAATCTCTTGTGGGTAGTTTGATTTATGCTACACTAACAAGACTTGATCTTACTTATGCAATGGGAGTTCTATCACAATTCATGCATTGTCCAAAGGATCCACATTGGATTGTAGGTCAAAGAGTTCTCAGATGTATCAAAGGAACCATAAATCAAGGATTATATTATCCCTTTACTTCAGATTTGAAGTTGAGAGCCTACATTGACTCAGACTCGGCAGATAATCAAGATGACAGAAGATCAACTCATGGCTACATCATATACATTGGTGATAAGCTTGTAAGTTGGTGTTCAAAGAAACAACATACAGTAGCATTATCGTCAATTAAAGCTGAGTAGAAAGGACTTGTAGAAGCAGCTAAGGAGGTCATATGGATGTAGACATTATTCAAAAGCTTGGGCATTAATCAAGGTATACCTACAGTACATGGAGATAACATGAGTTGACTTTATCTTGCAACAAATCTAGTATTTCATGCAAGGACAAAACATATAGAGATACACTATCATTTCTTGAGAGAAAAGATAATGGAGAAAGAAATTGAAGTGGAATATATTTCTACAAAGAATTAGATAGCAAATTTAATGACAAAGATCTTGGATGGTGTGAAGACCAATAGATTCAAAAGCATGGTAGGAGTAAAAAGAAACGAAGATGATATGAAGAAATAGAGAATGTCAACTAGTGATTGAGGGGGAGCTATAGAAGAATCAATCACAAATTGGACATAAAGTTGAAGGTCAAAGTCTAAGAAGAAAAGCACATGCCTATGTTAAGGGACAATTTCACACATGTACCATATTTTTAAAGTTAGACTTTTCAAAAGTCATGAGATTGAGAAAATCTATATAAACTAGTTTGTATCAATAGATGGAAAGAAAAAGAGAAGAAGAAAAAGAAAAAAGAAAAGAGAGAGAGGGAGAGAGAGAGAGAGATTTTGTATAACTGAGTATATTCACACTTCTCTAAGTAAGAAAGCACCTATAAATTTTTTATTTTTTCATAGCTATGAGAAAAACTAATTAAAGTTCTATGTATGAGACTCTCTCCTGCATCTTCGTACTTTGCCTACTCTGTGATGATCTCAAAAGTTCAAGTTTCCCAAGCAAATCAATGCTTGGCATCGAGTTTGTGCTGATAAGTCCTTGTTTTATTCTCTGAGTTTTTACCTATTGTTGAATCTTCTTAAAAACATGAGCTTTGTGGAGCAACTTGATGCTTGGCATCGAGTTTAAACGTAAAGTTGATGCCTAGTATCGAGTTCTATGATAAAAGTGTTTTTCTTCATATCTGTGTTCAAGGGGGTATTTCAAGTGCTGAAAAGTGGCCAAAAACACACCAATTTGATGTTTGGCATCGAATTCTTGTTGTAAGTTGATGCTCAGTTCAAAATTTGCAAAAATGGATAGACGCTTTTACTAAAACAGGCATCATTTCCTATTTTGGCAGTCATACATAATCATCTTGTCAAAGCCATAACTTGGTTTGTAATGAAAAGTTTTTAGCAAATAATAGCTTATTGGAAAGCTCTTCTCTTCCACTTTCATCTACCAAAAGATCTTTGCAAAATAATATTTGTGCTAAGAGAAATAAGCAAAAGAGTGAAGGTATGTAATTTCAATGACTAGATATTTTTGAAGAAGTAAAGTTCTAAGTTTGGCTATTATTTCTCAAAGTTTGAAGAAGCATTCATTTAATGGTGACCATAGAGTTCTCTTGTGTCACATTAATTCATTTCTTCTAATGTTTCATACATCAACACATAGCTACATCCTCTCCTCACCTCCTCTCAACGATGCTAATGCCCCATGAAGCCTCTTCGCATATACTCCGAAATCCTAGCTGAGAGTACATATGTGGGATAATGGCTCACCTTCGAGTTGCATAAGGAAGTTTTCAAATTGATAGAGGTAAAAACCTTCAATTTTCAAGATTTTGGGGTTGTTGTCTTCATTTTGAGGAGGAAAAAGTTTATATGATTGAGCAAGATTGAACAATCAAGGAGATAGATATGTACATTGTTGATATATTTAGGTAGTGATGTGTGTGAACACTCTAGGACTGCCGGGGCACTTTTTTCCCTCTTTAGGAGGTTTTTTTCCCCCGGCTTGTATATACGCCTATTGCCCTAATGGGCTACTTATCTTTTTACATTCTCTAGTAATACATTCAGTCTTGTGTGTTGTGCTCCAAGCTTCTTCTTCTTCCTTGTGCTGTTCGCGTGCTTCCGCAGACGTCTAACTCCAACAATTGGTATCAGAGCAGGTCGTCGCTTCTTCTAGGGTGCCGTCGACACTCCTCCGTTTGCAGTCTCAGATTCGCACGAAATTTGGTGAGCATACTCAGGGTGTTTCCGAGATCAAAACGGCTTTGCTTTGTGGTGCCAAAATCATGATCTGAGCTCGTTTCGGCCTCCGAACGCACTATCGCAGCGCTTGTGCAGGCTATTTCGTCCTTTTGTGCCAAAGGTATATACCAGTTTCTGTTCGCCAGTTTAAGCGTCTCGAAGTCTGCTACAGGTCTAGCAGAACTCGTTTGGGCAGTTCCGTTCAACTTTTTTAGATACAGTCAATTTTCTGCATCAAGGTATTTTAGTCACCGGCCATGGCTGAAAGCAGTGATGTATTCCGTATGTTGGCTGTTGAGGATAAGTTGGATGGTACCAACTACCCATTATGGGCTTATATGATGCGACATGTACTGGTTGCAAAAGGATTGTGGACATTGTGCAGGGTGTTGAAAGACGTCCTGTTACACCTGTAATGACAGGTACTGCAAATACAGGTGTTGGAGCTGATGAAGATGGTGTCGAAGATGATATTCCGCAGATTCCTGTTCGTGCTGCTGTTTCTGTTGCACCTAATGCAGAGCAGATTCGTTGGGATGGCAGAGATGCCCAGGCACATGCATTGATATCTTTGTCTGTCAAACGTGCCATTATTCCTCACATTCGCTCTTGCAGAACAGCAAAGGATGCTTGGGATACACTTACCACTTTGTACCAGGCTAGGAATGAGGCTCGTGTTGCTTACCTCCGAAAACAGTTGGAGAGTGAGCACATGAATGAAGGTGATTCTATGGACAGTTTTCTTACAAAGATCAAAGACCTGAAGGAACAATTGATTTCTGCTGATGAGGTTATACCAGATAGCTCACTTGTGCAGACCGTTCTGAATGGTCTTCCTGATTCATATCAGAGTTTTGCCTCTACTCTTCGGTTGATGATGAAAGGCAATCCGAATGCCTTGTCATTTGAGGAATTAGTCTCTGTTCTATTGCAGGAAGATCAGTCCAGGCAGAACAGGTCCATTATGCGTGTTGCTGATCAAGCTTTCCTGGCTAGTCAGAAGGGCAAAGGAAAATGGAGCTCTTCTACTAGTAAGCAGAAATCTGCAAATGCTGCACAATCGAAGAACCAGGATAAAGATGAAAAGAAATCAGAAAAGCAGAAATTGTTCTGCAAGTACTGTAAAGGAAATGATCATATTATAAAGAACTGTCCAAAACCGGCTGCTAAAGAGGCAAAGAAGAAAGAGGCTGGAATGGTTGTTGCAGAGGCCTCTACACCAAAAACAGAGTCTGCAAATCTTGTGCAGGAAGAAGAATGGGCGTTTACTACTGTCTGCAGTTTTGACCCATCTTCTCATGATCAGTGCATGTCTGCAGTAGACTCAGATGTTTGGTACTTTGACAGTGGGGCGACCAAACATATTACCTCGCAGCGCAGTTTCTTCTCTTCACTTGAGCCTGCTCCTACAGGGAATACTGTCACATGCGCCAATAACTCCTCTTATCCTGTTATGGGAGTTGGTAAGATCATTCTGACTATTGCTGATGGTAGTTCTTTCACTTTGTCAGATGCTTTATTTGTGCCAGGGATCAAAAAGAATCTGTTATCAGTTTCTGCATTAGCCAAGATTGGCTTGGTTGTGAAATTTGTTGATGACAGGTGTACAGTTCATGATCTCTCAAATGGCGATGTGATTATTGCTTCTGGCATTTTATGTCATGGGCTGTATAAGCTCATAGACTATGAAAGATCTGTGAATGATTCGGCATGTGCAGTTCATGATTCTCAGGCTATGTCAGATGCAAAGCTTTGGCATGCACGCTTTGGTCATCTAAATTTTGCTAGTTTGTTACGCCTGCAGAAATCTGAAATGGTTTCCTCTTTGCCCAAACTTGAGGCACTTGGAAAACATGTTTGTGAAGGCTGTATTTTGGGCAAAATGCAGCGTTCTTCCTTTCCAAAAGATGGTTCAGTTCGGGCTACACAGAAATTACAGCTTGTACATAGTGATGTCTGTGGTCCTATGCAGACACCCTCTTTTGGAAATTACCTTTACTTCGTGACTTTCATTGATGATTTTTCCAGGCATGCATGGGTATATCCACTCAAAGCAAAGTCCGAAGTGTTCATGTGCTTCAAACAGTTTTTGGTTTTGGCTGAAAATCTGTCAGCATGTAAAATGGGCACCCTCCGTTCTGATCGAGGGGGGGAATATATGTCTTCAGATTTTAATGCATTTCTGGCTGAACGTGGGATAAAACACCAGTGTACAGTGCCGTATACACCTCAACAGAATGGAGTTCCTGAACGAAAGAACAGGTCACTCATGGAGATGGCGAGGTGCATGGTCAAAAGTCAGGCTTTACCACATAGTTTCTGGCTTGAGGCTGTCATGTGTGCAGCATATGTACTGAACAGGTGTCCCACTAAAGCATTGCAGTCTATCACTCCATATGAGGCTTGGCATGACCGCAAGCCATCTGTTGCTCATCTGCGTGTTTTTGGTTGTTTGGCATATGCATTAGTGCCTGAACAACATCGCAGAAAATTGGATGATAAGGCAGTAAAATGTATTTTTGTTGGGTACAGTTCTGAAAGTAAAGGCTATCGTCTGTATCATCCACAGACTAAACGCATTCTGGTTAGCCGTGATGTTGTCTTTGTGGAAGATGCTATTCAGCCATTGCTTTCATGTACTAAGGAGACATCTGTTAGCTCCAAAGACATGTATGATACTTTGATGCCTCTTTTTACAGGTGGACAGGCTAGTGCTGGTCCTAATGAGGCAACTTCTCAGCCTTTGCAGGTTTCATATGATGATGCAGATCATTCCATTTCTGATGCAGATTTACATGATGCACTTGTTGATGGGAGAGCTGATATTGAGCAGGCAAAAACTATGCCAAAATGGCTGGTGCAGACTTTGCGTGACAGCAAATTAGATGCACCTTTGTCTTATCGTACTCGTTCAGGCTCTCATAGTGCCTCCTTTGCATCAGATTGCTATGCTATGGCTGCATCTAGTCTCTGTGATGAGAATGAGCCTGTTTCTTTTGATGAAGCACAAAATTCAGAAAATTGGATGGCTGCTATGCAATCTGAATATGATGCTATAATGAAGAATGGTACATGGTCTTTATGTGACTTGCCTCCTGGCAAGAAGGCCATTGGCACTAAGTGGGTATACAAGCTGAAGCGTAAACCTGATGGTACAGTTGACAGGTATAAGGCTAGGCTTGTTGCAAAGGGTTATGCGCAGGAAAGAGGCATTGATTTTGATGAGACCTTTGCACCTACATGCCGTATGACTACTGTTCGGAGCATTTGTGCACTTGCAGCCCATCATGGTTGGAATGTACATCAGTTGGACATTAAAACAGCATTTCTGAATGGTGACTTGCATGAAGAAGTGTATGTTTTTCAGCCCCGTGGCTTTGTGCAGAAAGGGCATGAAAACCAGGTGTGCAGGTTAAAGAAGGCGTTATATGGTTTAAAGCAAGCAACACGTGCTTGGTATGAGAAGATACATGCCTATCTGATTGCACATGGTTTTGAGAACAGTCCAACTGAAAGCACCTTATATGTTAAGCGTGCTAATGATGTGCTTCTGATCATTGTTGTCTATGTTGATGACATGCTGCTCACTGGTCCTATTGAGACACATATTGCTGATTTTAAGGCTGATTTGCATGCCTCATTTGAGATGTCTGATTTGGGGCATTTGCATCACTATTTGGGCATTCAGTTTATGCACGTTGATGGTGGAATGGCTTTGTGTCAAACGAAATATATTGACACATTATTGCAGCGTTTTGGCCTTGAAGACTGTAAGCCTATTGCCACTCCTATGGAGACAGGTTTACGATTGAGTCTTCATGATGCTGGAGATGCATTTGATGCTGTTCTCTATCAGCAGGCTGTTGGATGCTTGATTTACTTATGCATTACTCGGCCAGATATTCAGTTTGCTGTCTCACAGATGAGCAGGTTCATGCATTGCCCAGGAGTCACGCATTGGAAAGCGGTTAAGCGCATCTTTCGCTACTTGAGTGGTACTCGGCTACTTGGGTTGTTTTATCCCAAGGGGGGATCACTACCGCCAGATTTGCATGCTTTTTCTGACTCAGATTGGGCTGGTTGCTATGACACTCGTGTGTCCACCAGTGGTTTTTGCTTCATGCTTGGTAGCTCATGTATATCTTGGTTGAGCAAGAAGCAGCCTACTGTGGCCACTTCCAGTTGTGAGGCTGAGTATAGGGCAGCTTTCACAGCGACTGTTGAGTGTGTGTGGCTCAGACGCCTTATGGCTGATTTGGGTGTTGGCCAGTCTTCTGCCACCACCATCTTCACTGACAGTCAGAGCGCATTGGCAGTTGCGAGGAACCCTGTGTTCCATGCTCGCACTAAGCACATTGAGGTGCATTATCACTATGTCAGGGAGAGGTTCTCTGCTGGGGAGATCAGCTTGGCATATGTGCCCACGCAGGAGAACATTGCAGACCTTTTCACGAAGGCTCTGCCTAGGGAGAAGTTTGAAGCTTTCCGCAAAGCTTTGGGCTTACTTCCTTTTGTGGAGTGATTTCCACATAGCTTGGCACTTCCTTATACATGAGTGCCAGCTCCTTGTTCACCGCATCACTCCTAGGGGGGATTTGTTGATATATTTAGGTAGTGATGTGTGTGAACACTCTAGGACTGCCGGGGCACTTTTTTCCCTCTTTAGGAGGTTTTTTTCCCCCGGCTTGTATATACGCCTATTGCCCTAATGGGCTACTTATCTTTTTACATTCTCTAGTAATACATTCAGTCTTGTGTGTTGTGCTCCAAGCTTCTTCTTCTTCCTTGTGCTGTTCGCGTGCTTCCGCAGACGTCTAACTCCAACAATACATCGGGCTATGGATATGGTCTGTGGGTCATTGGAATAGGTGAAAAAGCTTGGATTTCTCAATTTTGATCTTCCAAAGTCACCCTCCTATGAGAAATTGCTTTTCCACTTCCTACCCTTGACATACCCACCTTCTCTGACTCATAGATTTGCACTTTGACATCGGATTCAAGAGATCTTTGTCACGTTATGAAGCTAGACTCATAAGCTTTGTTGAACAATGATGTTGATTGATTTCAAGAAGCTTTTCCCAACCAAAATCCCTTTGAAACACTTCAGTAGAAAATAGGCATTCACTCTCGAACCTAGTTTTTGGTCATTTGGCATCAAGATATGCATGAGCTACCAAGCATGAAGCAAAAACCACTAGTGGACACACGAGTGTCAAGCAACCAACCCAGTTAGAGTCACAAAAAGCATGCAAATCTGACGGTAGTGATCCCCCCTTGGGATAAAACAACCCAAGTAGCCGAGTACCACTCAAGAAATGAAAGATGCACTTAACCGCCTACCAGTGCTTGACACCTGGGCAATGCATAAACCCACTCATCTGTGAGAAAGCAAACTGAATATCTGGCCACGTAATGCATAAGTAAATCAAGAATCCAACAGCCTGCTGATAGTGAACAACATCAAATGCATCCCCAACATCATGAAGACTCAATCGTAAACCTATCTCCATAGGAGTGGCAATAGGTTTAGAGTCTTCAAGGCCAAAATGTTGCACTAATGTGTCAATTTATTTCGTTTGACAGAAAACCATTCCACCATCAAGTTGCACAAATTGAATGTCCAAATAATGATGCAAATGCCCCAAATAAGACATCTCATATGAGGCATGCAAATCAGCCTTAGAATCAGCAATATGCTTTTCATGAGGACTAGTGAGTAGCATGTCATCAACATAAACAACAATGATCAGAAGCACATCATTAGCATGCTTAAGATATAAGGTGCTCTCAGTTGGTTCCATTGTTCTCAAAACCATGTGCAATCAGATAGGCATGTATGTTTTCATACCAAGCACGTGGTGCTTGCTTTAAACCATATAAGGCCTTCTTTAACCTGCACACCTAGTTTTCATGCCCTTTTTGCACAAAGGCACGGGGCCGAAAGACATACACTTCTTCATGCAAGTCACCATTCAGAAATTCTATTTTAATGTCCAATGAAAGGAGGAATGCTGCATTTTGCCCAAAATACAACCTTCACAAACATGTTTTCTGGGTGCCTCAAGTTTGGGCAAAGATGATACCATTTCATATTTTTGCAGGCATAGCAAACTAGCAAAATTCAGATGACCAAAGCATGCATGCCAAAGCTTTGCATCTGACATAGCCTGAGAATCATGTACTTCACATGCAGAATCATTCACAGATCTTTCATAGTCTATGAGCTTATACAAACCACGACATAAAATGCCAAAAGCAATAATCATGTTGCCATTTGACAGACCATGAACTGTACATCTATCATCAATAAATTTCACAGCCAAGCCAATCTTGGCTAATGCTAAAAATGATAAAATATTTTTCTTGATCCTTGATGTTACCGTTAGTGCCATGTGAAAGGCCAAATGGCCACCGGACACTTCCTTGTATATCTTCTTTAATAAAACATATAGTGGCCTGGTAAGACCTAGAAGTATGTCTTCATGCTCCCTATGTACTGTGTTTTTTTTGTATTCTGCACGATCCGTGTGAAGTATTGTGTGCAGCCTTACGAGCTCAGTTTTCTACCCCGAGCATATCGTCATGGAGCTCTCGAGAAGGAGAGCGCATTGTGGTGCATCTTCATCGAATTACTTTATTAGAGCAGTTCGACACAAAAAAGCTTTGTTCCTTTTGTGCGAGCAAAGCGATCACCCCCCAAGGCTTTTGACTAAGGAGCGACCAAGGCATAGACCTTGGCATACCTTGTCATTCAAGTCACCATTGGCTACGCGCGAGGGAGGACCTCAACGATCAAGGAAGATAGAGGTTGCCGATACTTCCCGGGAGATCACCCATCCCAGTACTGTTCCCCCTAGAGCTCGCTTAACCGTGGCAATCTCTTGCCACTAAGCTACACTCTTGTGGTGTCTGAAGAAGGGGAAAGACTAAGATTGACATTACCTTGAACATGTTTTGGTCCCTCAAAGCTTCATTCTTTGCTTTCAAAGCCTATTTTTGAAGCATTTTTGGGTGTCTTGTTGAGCCATTTTGGAGTACTTTTGCACATATTTTTCTTCACACAGGTCCACGAACATCAAGAAGAGTGTTCTTTGTACTTCTCCGACAATAAATATCAACCTTTGGGGCTGTGTTTTCAGCCACACTCGTAAAACTATAGGTTTCTTGAAATATTTCATTTTTGGTGGGAGCAGCCGCTGCAAATTTATGTAGGTTTTTTACCAAAACACCAGACTTTATAGACATTTGCAGGTGTTATTTGCTGGTTTTGGGCTGTGCATTCAGCCTTTTAGTGTCATTTTATTGTATATATTGAGTACATACACATTATGTATGCTTCTGTGGATACTACTTATGTACGTCCATGTGGTCATTGATATAGCGGTTATGTTCTTTGCATAAAGCCTTTTACGTTTGATAAAGAGGGTCGTGGTGATGTTTTCTTAACTGTGAGACACCCAAATGTTGGGGTCTCTTTGGTGATGCAGGTGGAAGACTTACCCAGCTTCGCCATAGGAGATGTATGATAGCTATTCATAAGTGCTCGATAAGCCTAGTTGGCTTCTATTGGGTAATTGATTATATGCATTGGAGTCAGTGATTCATTATGCAAGCAAACATGTTAGTACTTGCAGTTTTATGATATTTTGACACTGGTCATACGCTCATTTTGTAGAGGATACTCTGGCAAAATTTTTCTAGATTTTTGGTTTTATCAACTATACAGTGGTCGATTTACTTCTTGATACACTTATCTATTGGTGTTCAGACTCTTCTAGCTCCATTATCATTTCATTCAATTTTCTACCATCATGGCATCACAGGTCTCAGGCACATCCAGTAGATCAGGGTCTAGTGCTAGTGTTCTAAGGAGGAGCTATAACTTGGAGGGCAAAGACCATTTTGAGATCCAAAAATTTGATGGCACAAACTTTGCTCTATGGAAGAATCAGATTAAAGATGTGCTGATTCAAAGGAGGCAATGGAAGCTAGTAAATGGAATTTCAAAGAAGCCTGCTGACATGGATGAAGATGATTGGGATGAGTTAGATGAAATGGCTAGGTCTACCATTCGCTTGCACCTGAAAGATAATGTTTACTTTACAATATTAGACTGTCAAAGTGCAGAGGAGGTTTGGAAGATGTTATGCAATACATATGAAAAAGAGACAACATCAAATAAAGTCTATTTGATGAGAAAATTATAAGACCTTCATATGAAGGACACAGATAGTGTTGCTACTCATCTAAATGATTTTGATGCTATATTCTCTCAGTTACAGGCTCAAAAAATGGATATTGATAATGAAATGAAAGTAGTATTGCTATTATGCACCTTGCCTTCATCATGGGATACATTTTGCACAACTATTAGCAATAGTGCACTTGGTGGTAAACTCGTCTATGATGACATATGCGGAGCAACCTTGAGTGAGGAGATTCGTAGAAAATCTATGGTTGGCACTCAGAGTGGAGATGCATATAATGTTTGTGATTCTTACGAAAGAAAGAATCAACAACATGGCAGGAGCAAGAACAAGGAAAATAATGGTCAACGGAATAAGAGTAGAAGTAAATCAAGGAAGAGGCATATTGAATGCCATTATTTTCATAAGAAAGGACACATGAAAAAGATTGTTATGCATTAAATAATGCTAAAGGTAAAGGACAGAATGTTGATGGGCATGTTAAACAGTTACCTGCACCATCTACTTTGAATGTGAAGATTGAAGAAATTAATGTCATTTCTGATGATGTTGATGTGTTGACACTTGATAGTACTATGCCAACTGAGGCTCTTATGGCTGGTCTCTTTCCCACACCTGGCTGCTAGATTCTGGTGTTTCTTTCCATGTGACACCACATAGAGAATGGTTCTCTAATTATGCAGCAAAGTCTCTTAGTACCATGAGACTTGGTGATTCTTACCAATGTAATGTTGTGGGGATTGGAGATGTGGTTGTGCATTTCATTGATGGTTCAGAATTTACTATGCATAATGTACGCCATGTACCTCAGTTATCACGCAGTTTGATGTCAGTTGGTCAACTTGATGACCTTGGTTACAAGGTGGTCTTCTATGCTGAGTCCTTTCACATATCAAAGGGCAATATTGTTATTGCAAAAGGAAGCAAAGTCGGCTCACTTTATCCTTTATTCAAATCACAGAAAGAACACTTGTTAGCTATTACTCAACAACCTATGGCTTGTATTTGGCATGGTCATTTGGGCCATATATCGCATAGTGTAATGGAAAATCTTTCTCGTTCTGGCTACTTACCTGTGTTCTAGCTACTTAGATTTTTTATTTTGTGAGCATTGTCAATATGAAAAGCAAACTAGAAATGTGCATAGAATGCACATTGACTCTTCAATTCAATGTTTAGATCTCGTTCATACAGATGTGTGTTGTCCTATGCCGACTAGGTCCTTAGGTGGTTCTCTTTACTTTGTCACTTTTCATAGATGATGCTACTAGAAAAGTTTGGGTATATCCTATCAAATCAAAGGATGAGGTATTCCCTACTTTCAAAAAATGGCTTTCTTTAGTTGAGACTGAAAAAGGAACTAAGCTTAAGGCTTTACATTCAGATAATGGGGGTGAGTATACCTCACATGAATTCAGCCTTTTTTGCTAGTCTAGAGGGATTCGTAGAGAGTTTACAGCTCCTTATACCCCAGTACAGAATGGTGTAGCTGAGAGGATGAATAGAACTATTCAAGATAGAGTAGTCTCTATGTTGCATCATGCAAACCTCTCACAAGGTTTTTGGGCAGAAGCACTATTGATTGTAGTTCATGTGATTAACCTTTCACCTAGTACTGCCAAAGGTTTGAAAGTGGCACAAGAGTTATGGACAGCAAAGCCACCATATCATGTCATCTTCGAGTTTTTGGGTGTGAAGCATATGTTCATATACCAAAGAATCTTAGACAAAATATGGATCATAAGTCGAAGAAATGCATTTTTCTTGGATATGGTCGAGAAGGACAATTTGGATATCGCTTATGGGATCCTAAAACATGGTCAGTGATGAGAAGTAGTGATGTGATTTTCAATGCATCTAAGATGCATAAATAGCCCATTAAGGAGGTTGAAGTGAGAAGAGTGGTGTTTGAGGATATTTGTCCTCAGGTTAGCATGCATAAAAATGTTGCACATAGGGATGTTCAAGAGAATGTCCATTCAGATCAATCTGCACATATTCCTATTTAGCAACCATTGATACGTTTTGCACGTGTCTGACATCCACCTGATAGATATGTTCTAGGTTTATATTTTGTTATGATAACAGATGCCAGTGAGCCTTCTTGCTACAAAGAGGCTATGCAGATAGAGGATCATGTCAAGTGGGAGTGTGCCATGAAGAGTGAGTTGGATTCTATTCACAAGAATGGTACTTGGGATTTAGTACCTTTGCAAAAGGGTAGGAAAGCTTTACCATGTAAATGGGTATATAAGCTGAAATTCACATCAGATAGTGCTTCTTAAAAGTATAAAGCATGACTTGCTGCAAAGGGTTTTAAGCAACAACATGGTGTTGATTTTGAGGAAATCTTCTCTCCAGTGGTCAAGATGACTACCCTGTAGATGTTGCTTGGATTCGTTGCAATGGAGCACTTAGAGCTAGTCCAAATGGATGTGAAAACTGCTTTCTTGCATGGAGATCTTATAGATGAGATCTTTATGGAACAACCAGAGGGTTATATAGTTCCTAGCAAGGAAAGTCTAGTTTGTAAGCTTAAGAAGAGCTTGTATGGACTTAAACAGTCCCCTAGACAATGGTACCAAATGTTTGATGCTTTTATGAAGTCTCAAGGCTATTTTAGAAGCAATGAGAAATAATTGTCTTTACACTAAGAGATGCTCAGATGGCAGGTTGATATGCTTGATACTTTACGTCGATGATATGTTGATTGCTGGGAAGTCCTCTCATGATTTGTCAATTCTCAAAAAGAAGTTGAGTCAGACATTTGATATGAAGGATTTGGTGGATGCCAAACATATTCTTGGCATGCGCATTACTCGTGATAGGAGTAGAAGATGCATATACTTGTCTCAAAGTGAGTACATATCCAAATTACTTCACCGGTTCCATTTGGAGGGTGGGAATGCATTGAGTACACCTTTACCCACATATGTGAAATTGAGCAAGGATGATTGCCCCAAATCAGATGAGGAAAAGGAATTTAAGACCAAAATTCCCTATCAGTCTACTGTTGGTAGTCTCATGTATGCTATGGTAGCTACGAGACCAGACATTGCATTTGCAGTGGGAGTTGTGAGCAGATATATGTCTAATCCTGGCAAGAAACATTGAGAAGCGGTCAAGATTATTTTGAGATATCTGAGTGGCACTAAGCACAAGTGCCTATGCTTAGGTAGAGGGAAAGCATCCATTATTGGTTACACAGATTCTTACTATGCTGGTTGTGTAGACAATTGTAAGTCTACATCAGGGTACATTTTTCATTTTTTTGGAGGTGCTATCTCTTGGAGATCTTGTCTTCAAGAATATACAATTGTTTCCTCCATAGAAGCAAAGTATCTTGCAGCAAGTGAGGCATGTAAGGAAGCATTGTGGCTTTCTTGGCTTGCTTGTGATATGGGTTTACCTCAGCAAGTACCTCACTTGCTCAGTGATAGTCAGAGTGCCATTGCTTTGGCTAAGAATCTGGTCTATCATGCAAAGACCAAGCACATTGAGGTGAGGTATCACTTCATTAGAGATTATTTAGCCATTGAGCGCATTATTCTTGAGAAGATTCACACTCAAGATAATGGTGCAGATTCTTTGACTAAAGCTCTACCACAGGATAGCTTTCGACACTGTTGTCACTTAATGGGGGTTACTTGATTCTTGATCTTACACAATCACTTGTATACTGTGTAACATGCCCATCAAGTGGGAGGTATAGTTTGTATACTTACACTGAGGTATTCTTTATCATTCTTTATTTTTCTCCCATAGTTACTTTGGCCATATTGGCCTTTGGTGGGAGATTGTTACCGTTAGTGTCCATGTGAAAGGCCAAATGGCCACCAGACACTTCCTTGTATATGTTCTTTAATAAAACATATAGTGGCCTGGTTAGTCATAGATGGTAAGTTTGACGGCATTTGTAAGACCTAGAAGTCTGTTTTCGTGCTCCCTGTGTACTGTGTTTTGTATGTATTCTGCAACATCTGTGCGAAGTACTGTGTGCCGCTTTAGGAGCTTGGTTTTCTACCTCGAGCATATCGTAATGGAGCTCTCAAGAAGGAGAGTGCACTATGGTGCATTTCCATCGAATTACTTCACTTGGCACAAATAAAGCTTCTGAGAAGGTGAAAGAACTACCATTAGTAGTAGTTAGAATGATCTTACAAACTTTCATGATAGGATAAGAGGAGTTATTGATGCATGTAATAGTATTCCTTGTAGGGGTAGGCTCGAGTTAAGAGAAGAAATTGTGCTGCGAGGTAATATGTTTGGTCGCCCCACTGTCAAAGTACCAAACATCTGAGTCTACTGCAAACATGCACTGCTCATAAGAAGATGGATCAAAACTGCCTTTCATCATCAAACGAAGAGTAAAAGCAAAACTCTGACATGAGTCGGGAAGACCATTCAGAACATTCTTGTCAGGAAGGACTTCATCAGCAAAAATCAATTGCTCCTTCAAATCCTTGATCTTTGTCAGCAAATTGTCCATAGAATCACCTTCATTCATGTGCTCACTCTCCAACTTTTTTTGGAGGTAAGCAACACAAGCCTCATTCCTAGCCTGGTAGAATGTGGTAAGTGTATCCCAAGGATCCTTAACTATTCTACAACAACAAACGTGAGGAATAATGGCATGTTTGACAGATAAAGCTATCAATGCATGTGCTTGAGCATATTTGCCATCCCAACAAATTTGCTCTACAGTAGGTGCAATAGAAACAGTAGCACGAACAGGAATCTACAGAATATCACCATCTTCGACACCATCTGGATCAGCTTCACTACTTGTATTTGCAATACCTATGTTTGTAGGTGTAATTAGATGTTTTTCAACACCCATCACAATATTCCATAGTCCTTTTGTGACCAATACATGACGCATCATATAAGCCCACAATGGATAATTGATAACATCCAAGAAGGATTCAAGTGGAAGAATTACAGTATCCATGATGGACATTGTTGGACACCCAAGAGTTAACAAGACTTATGATCTTTTTAAGCGACATTTTTACTAGCCTAGATTTCATAAAGACATCCTAGAGTATGTGCTTAAATGCACTAAATGCTAGGTCAATAAAGCTTAAAGGTTGAGGATTAGAGGACTAATCCACCCATTGGACATTCCCAATGGGAAGTGGGGCAGTATCTCCATGGATTTCATAGTCCGATTACCTAAGATAGAGAGAGGGCATGACTATGTCTAGGTAATTGTGGATAGTTTAACCAAAATGGTTATGTCTATTCCAACACGTACTATAGTGAAGACATGTGAGTTGGATAGACTTTTTGTAGAGTACCTAGACTAGTTATATGGTCTTCCTTTAGACATAGTTTTTATTAGGAAGTTCACTAGCCATTTTTGGAGAGTGTTCTTCAAAAGGTTGGATACAAAACATAGCATGAGTACGGCCAAGCATCCATAGTCGGATGGGTAAACAGAGAGGGTTAACCAAATCCTAGAGGATATGCTTCGAGCATATGTGAATGAAAGGCAAAGTAAATGGGAAGTGTACTTACCTATAATAGAGTTTCATAGAATAGTTCCAAGAACTCTTCCATTGGGCATAGTCCACTCATGCTTATGTACGGGTTTCAGCCAAGAGCTCCTTATACAGTAGGATTGTAGAATGAGAAAGTTCAAGCTTGTAGCTCAAGCGTAAGCACCACCTCCTTTACTTGTCAATCCGCGGAGACGTGAGGACCGGTATGAAGACCACGAGCAAGTGAAGGGACAAGTGTGTGAGTGAAAGCACACAAACATGCACACACATACACACACGCGCACAAAGTAAGATCAAAGAGAGGAACAATGGAAAGCTTAGGTTGCAAAAGAGTTCTCTTACAAAGGTTCTATTCTCTCACAAGCTAACCCCCAAAATGAGCTCTCTAGCTCTTTTTATAGTTTTTTGACTAGTTTTGGCCCTGTCCAGACCTAGTGTCCGGCCTAGTTAAAAATTAGGTTCCAGGGCTTATTTGAGGGCTCAAACGAAGTCTAAAAATTATGAAAATTGGTACGATGGTACTTCTAATACTCCTCAAGCTCGAGGACTCCTCGGCTTGAACAAAATGGAGTTACTAAAAATAGATCATGGTATTTACAATGGTTTTTAGTGATGAAAATCACTATTTTTGTAGGGGATTCGTCTGAAAATTTGACATACACTTCTTGGAGCTCCCTACTTGCTCCCTTTCCTTGTGTGTCCACCTTTTGATGTGCTTCCATGCTTTGTCCTTGACTTTGAGCTTCAACACTCCCCCCCCTCTCGAGTCTGTCGTCCCTGACAGACCCTTGTTGGAAGGGTTGTTCCATGTAGTGCTTTGAGAGGTGGTGTACGTCCATTGTGTGAGCTGGTTCCTTGGATTCCAGCAAGAATGTGTCGTTGTGAGCTTTTAAAACTGCAAGTTGCTCAAAAGAGGTTGTCAAGAGTGATTTGGAGCAACTACTGGCTTCAATTTGCTTCCGAGATATGGATGTTGTTCCCATGACGTCCGCTAGCTCTTCCAAAGATGATGTTGAGAGCAGTCATGCCAACTACTCATAACCCATAATGAATGAAGGGTAAGTGTGTTCGTGCCTGGGTTGAAAAAAGTATGTGCCTTGTGCACGGCCTTGTAATGTAGCCCTACGCATGCTTACTTGGAAAATGCATTGGAAGAGCATGGTGCAAAAATTGCGGGTCTTGAGCTAAGTGCTCAAGGGTATGCTGACGAAGAGGTTTCCCAAACTATCATGGTTGTGGTCCAAGTAGAAGATTCTTACCATAAGGAAAGGTCAGTCGATGCGGATCTCTTCGTGTTGTACACCTTTCATCATGATGGACCATTGGTTGGTTTATCATTGTCAATGAATGCCCTGGTTGATGGTCCACCTAAGCATGACTCATTCATGTTCCATAAGCCAAATCTAGGAACAAGCTCTCTCTCTCTCTCTCTCTTTTTTTTTTTTCTTTTTTTTTTTTTTTTTTTTTGGAAAAAATAGCACAAAACAAGAACACAAAAGTTAGTATCAATAGAAATATTTGACCTATGTCAATGTGCTCTTGTGCTTGGGATTCTCAAGTGTGTCTATGCACGGCCGTGTAATGTGGCCCTATATTAATGCATACTTTGGAAATGCATGACCTGAATGGTGCAAAAGACAGGGTTGTGCAAGGAGCACATGGTTGTCGCTCGTTCGAGGCTTTCGATGTTATTTGTGGATGTTGATGCCGACCTTGGTGGAGGTATCCATTGAGTCTCGAACTGATGTAATCCTCCTTATTGGAGTCCATTTTAGAACATCATTTGGCACTGTAGAGGTCACTTCAGGCGTCTTTCTCTTTGGATGCTTTCTGAACTGTGGTATCCAGTGTGGTTGACGCTTTGGTTCGGTGGAGGCTACTTGCACTTTTGGCTTCCAAACCCATATCCTTTTTGCATGTTTTCCTACTAATGTTGAAGAGCTGATTTGATCTTCCTTTGGTCTCTGTACGTGGTTCTTACCCTTTTCTCTTTTGGGCTTCTTTGTTGAAACCTTTTGCATGTGGGAGAACAAAGGTTGTTGTGGATGTAGGAGCTTCTTAGGTACCCACATATGTAATTGCCCTTGTTGAGCTGCAGCTAACTTCTTAGGCACCCAAACTTGTTGGATACCTTGTGATTGAGCTTGTCTGAGCTGCTTCCTTCGTCTTCTGGCCTGGTTGGTGTGCATGGATGGGATTTGTGGGGGCAAGGCTGGTGGTTGCTCTCCTTTGCGTACCCATATCTGCTTCATGCTCGGAACTGCTTTTTTATCGAATGGTGTCTTTCTATTTGATGTAGCAGTTGTCGTGAACGGTTGTGTTTGCTTGTGTGGTGGACTCACTACTGTGGCTACTTGATTCTTTGGAGAAGAAGAAAGATCCACCCGCCTTCGAACCTGGTCTTCCACGATTGACTCCTTCTGCATCATAGAGCTTTTGACACATACAACATCTTCTTTCATATGATTAGTCTTGGAAGAACTAAGAGAGTGTGTGGTGCCATGATTTAGGAGCATGCAGTTCTCTAATTCTAATGTAATGCATTGTTCATGTACCCAAACTTGAAGAATTTGACTTCTTAGGTTTAAGTTAACTGCATGGTCATAGATCCAATCTTGACCCAAGACAAGTGGTTCTGTAAGGTTCTCATCTTGACATACTAGCGCTTTGACTTTCATTGGAACATCTTGAAGGTAGATGGGAAGTTCCACCTCACCCAAACAAGGGGTTTCCACACCTCCCAATCCTATGAGATAAGCTTCTATGGGATTGATGTTCAACCCCAAGTCTTGGCAGTAGGAAAGTCTAACTGCACTACTTGCTGCACCTGAGTCAATCAATGCTTTCACCATCCTTGCACCCTTCCCTTGTCCTATCTCTATGGTCACAAAGGGTCTTCGGTCAATGACCTGAGAAGTTGCTATGCCTGACTTCTGACACATATCCATGTGATATTTTGTGGCTTTTGAGTTGACATCTAGGCCTAATCGCCTTAACTTATTTCGCCTAATACGCTCTCTGGCCTCTACCTGTGCTTCTTCTCTCACTCTTAACTCTTCTTCTTTTCGCATCTTGGCAGTGTTGAGTCTCATTAGCATATCCTCAGTAAGAGGTTCTTGATATAGCTTGACTCTACAGCCACTAATATAGTTTGGCAAGATATCTCCTTCTAGAGTGGCCAACTGAACTGCACCACTAGTGGAAATTCTATTAATGATCATGGGTCCGTATCCTCTTTTTTCCAACTTACGGGCATGTTGTTTTAGTGTGTATACCAACACTAGATCTCCCTCTTTCAATCCCTTATCCTTGATGTGTGCATCAAAGTATGCCTTTTGCCTCTTCTTTGCAGCGTAGATGCCTGCTGCCGCTCGTAGCCTCGTCTCACCCAAGCGTTCGAGATCATAGATCCTAGAGGACAATTCATGCCCATTCCACTCATACTCTTGTGCTACTTTTAAGGCAGGGATTAAGAAATCTAATGGTAGCACAGCGTTCTGTCCGAAGACCATCTGAAATGGGGTGGCGTTGAGTACCGTTTTGTAGGCAACTCGATAAGCCCAAACAGCATGATGAAGTTGTTTGTCCCAATTAGAGCGTTTATTATTTACCAGTTTTGTCAATACGTTACAGAGGATCTTATTGGTACTTTCGGCTTGTCCGTTGGCTTGTGGGTGATAGGGGGCAGATTTCTTATGTATCACCAAGAATTCTTGGAGAAGATTTTCAATGACTTCATTCAAGAAGTGTGTGCCTCTATCGCTCACCAACTCTATTGGTAGTCCATATCTCGTGAACACATTCTCGAATAAGAACTTAGCCGTAGTCTGAGCATCATTCTTTGTGGTGGCTTTGACTTCTACCCACTTTGTAAGGTAATCTGTGGCTACAATGATGTACTCTGCATGGGAGTTTCTAGCTGGGGGGTTAATAGGACCTATGAAGTCTATGCCCCACTTCGAAAATGCACGTCCTCCCATCATTGGCCTCAAGGGCATCTCGTCTTTTCTCACTGGATATTGTGCACGTTGGCATGTGTCACATTTCTTCACATAGGTATGTGCGTCCATATGAAGAGTGGGCCACCAAAGTCCTGAGAATAGGATGGTCTTGATCACTCGGTCAGGACCAAAATGTCCACCTGCAACACCGCTGTGTGCAGTCTCTAAGACCTTTAAATAGTCTGATTCATGAACGCATAGTCTTAAGTAACCATCTTTGCCTCTTCGGTATAGGTTGTCCCCTACTAAGGCGTAGCCTTGAGCCTCTTGCTCCATGCTTCGTCTTCTTGCTAGACTAGCCTCTTTGGGTAATCTTCCCGATCTCATAAACTCTACCAATGGAGCACTCCAATCTGGAATTAATGACACTTGATAAAGGGTCGCATGCTCCACTGAGGGTCTCTCTCTGCACCTTGGACAATTCTTAATCCACTCATGTATTTCTTTGTCCATGCTAGGCCAATACACTCCTAAACGCTTTAGATTCTGCAATGTTCGTTGTTTAGAATAGTGATTTCCTAGCATTCCTTCATGGGCTTGTTGCAGCCAACTACTATGTTCATCATCCTCCACACAACAAGCTAATACACCCTCAGTATCTTGTTTGTACATGCTTCCTGCTAATATGTGATATTTTTGTGATTTTACAATTTCTTCTTGTGATGTTTTCACATTCTTATTTGCAGGGCCAAAGGTTAGGACTGGTACCAACTTATTTGCCCATTTAGGAACAACTTCTAAATTGAACAGATAAGCATCGGGTAATTCGTCAGACACTCCTTGCGGTGACTCTCCTGAAGTGATGCGAGAAAGGTGATCTGCCCGAAGGTGGGTTCTACCTTTCCTGACAACAACTTCAAAGTCATATTCCATTAGTAAGAGGAACCATCTTACTAAGCGTCCAGTATTGCAAGGTTTATTGACCAAATACAACAAAGCTTGATGATCAGTGAAAAACTTGAACTTGTTGGCCAATAAATAGTGTCTAAACTTCTTCACAGCATATACCATGCCTAAGCCCTCTCGCTCAGTTGTGGTATAGTTTCGTTCAGCTAAAGTGAGCTGTCTACTAGCATATGCTATGGGCAAATCTAAGTTTCCTTCACTTGTGGGTTGTGCTAGCACACATCCTATGGCATGATTGGATGCATCCACATGGACATGGAAGGGTTTATTCCAATCAGGAGTGGTGAGTATTGGTGCCGTGCACAAACGTTTCTTCAGTTCGTTGAAAGAATTCTCGCATTCGTCGTTCCACTCAAAATTAGACAACAAGGCATAAAGGGGTCTAGCTATGATCGCGTACATGTGGATAAACCTACGGTAGTATCCACAATGGCCCATAAAGGCTTGTACCTCTTTAATATTCCTTGGCCTTGGTAGCTCCGCTATGGCTCGCACCTTATCTTCATCTGTTGAGATTCCATTCTTAGAAACAATATAACCTAAGATTTTACCTTGACGCACCATAAACACACACTTTTCTGGGTTCAGACACACTCGATATTCTCTACACTTGTTGAAGATTTGTCTGAGCTCAGGGATGTGAAACCTTCTTTCTTGGGAATGAGCACATAAATCATCCACATACACTTCTAAGCTCTTTCGCAAGAACTCTTTGAAGACATGACACATGAGCCTTTGGAATGTTGCAGGTGCATTGGTGAGCCCAAATGGCATCACACGAAATGCAAAGATTCCCCACTCTGTAGCAAAAGCTGTTTTGTGTTGATCTTCTGGGGCAATGGCTACTTGATTGTAACCTGAAAATCCATCAAGGAAGCTATAAACTTCCTTGCCTGCAACACGCTCCAATAGGTGTTCTGTGATTGGAAGTGGATAACTATCTCTAATCGTAGCGGCATTAACTTTTTTAAGGTTAATACACACTCGCAACTTCCCGTTCTTCTTGGGTACCACAACAATGGGGGACACGCATTCGGTATGCTCAATCTCATAGATGAATCCAGCTTCAATCAACCTATCAATTTCTTCTTTTATTTTGGCTGCATAGGTATCATTATATGTGTAGGGCTTCTGTTTGGTGGGCTTAGCATCAGCAGTCATGGGGATAGTATGAGAGCAAATTCTTGGATCTACCCCTTTCAAGTCTCCATAGTGCCATGCAAACACATCCCTATATTCCCTTAATAGAGCTATGAGCTCCATTTCTTCTCTTGCACTTAGGTCATCTCCTATATATGTGCATCTCTCTTCGTTCTCTTCAATGGTCACTACAATCTTCTTGGTCTTTTCTTTATTATCATATGATTCTCCTATGATGGCCTCTCTCTTAGGCATTTGTACCAAAATTTTGCGGTCGTCAACTTCATATTTCTTGAAGTTTTCTGGTACTTCAAACAATGATTCCTCCTCTTCTTGTTTCACTGCTTTTCTTTTCTTTTTCTTTTGACTACTCTCACTTCCATCCTTTGAGTTTACTGTTTTAATACTTGTGAGAGGTTCTTCTTCTTTCTGGGTGAACACTCCTAGATCTTCTAGATAGTGCTGCTTTGAGATAAAGCAACTATCCATCACAATAGACTCCAGATCATCATCATTCTCTTCTTCTTCTATGACATCACTAGGGTCACATTCTTCTAGCAAGGGTTGACACATGAACACTGAGATATCATAACCCTCCTCATCACAATGAGGTGTCCACTGTTCCTCATTGACAGCAATGTCCATGGTGGCTAAGATTTCTGGCCAGCCATGAGGCTCAAATTCCTCATCTGGAAAGATCATCGGTGTGTAGGCTGGGTCTCTAACTGGTCTATCTCCTAGCAAAGTTCCTTCTTCTCTTGCCTTTAAACGTTTTTCCTCTTCTTTCGCGACCTTGCACATCCACAAATGAGTATCTTCATGCAGCCATGATGGATCAGGTGAACTTTCAGAATGCACAGAGATGGAATCTTCTTTCGCTTTGTGGATAGAATTCCACTGTAGGGGTGGTACATCTCTGAAGGTGTAATCCTTCAAATTGACCTTGGTGGTGACCCCTAAGTGCTGTAAGTACAAGGAGTTAGTTCCCCAATCCTGTACTATTTGCAATTGTCGTAGGAAGGGTCTTCCTAGGATCATCTCATAGACATTATTTTTCTCAAAGTCACATATAGCAAATGTGTGCTCAAACTCTACACCACAAGTGGTTAGAGTGATCCCTTCTAGCAATCCTAGAGGTCGTTCAAAATGACCATCAGCCATTTGAAGCTTCATTCTAGTTGGTCTTAATGTGGGCTTGCCCCATTGCTTCCACAAGGAGGTGGTCGCAATAGCAACACCAGCACCTGAATCTATGATTGCTTTGGTTGTGTAACCTTGGTAGGTGATTGGAAGATAAGTATTACCTTCTTCACCCTCACACATGTCCCCTATTTTGTCGAGAGGTATCTCTGGTACCCTTTGCTTGGAGCCTGCTTTCGGCATGTTGGAATCAAGTTCTGGAACCTGATTCTTCACATGATTCCAAAGCTCAGGTTTTGCTTTGAGCAGCTCTTCTACAGTGAGATGACACTGAACCTTAGTGTTCTTCACGACATCCGTGTTCCTTGGAACCACTGAGTCTTCGTTTCTTACTAGTATTGTGGGAGCTCTAATCTGGAGAGATTCAGATTCCCATGGGCCTGGAAATTGAGGCAGTTCTTCTAAGGTATTAGATTCAAAATCTAACCTTTCGTCTTCTTGTTGTTCTGCTTCATCTCCGTAAATAGATGGAATGTCTTGGGGAAATTGATCATGAAGATCATCAATCTCAGGAATAGGAGGGGAATTACCCTTCTCCTTGGCCCATTTCTCTTCTTGTATTTCCCGCAAGAATTCTTGAGAGTACTCTTGAATTGAAGGAGGTATTCCTGGATCCGTGGTATTAGGAACATAAGCTCCCATTGGTGGTGAGCTTCCTCTTTCAATAACTGGTTGAGCCTGTGGAGGTAAAGAAACTTGTGGTTTGTTTACCAACTGCTCTAATCGTTCTAGTAAGCCCTGGAAGTGCAAATCCCCTTTGACAGAGTTTGTCTGATTGAACTTTTGACTAGTCTCAAGTATAGCTTGAGCTTGTTCTACCATTTTCATGCACATTTTCATCCGTTCAATCTCTAAGTCCGCTCTAGGGTAACTCTTGTCTAGGTTTGCAGCTGTAGGCCCTTCTTGAAGTCGAGCCTGGTAGGCCTTGAACATCATGTCCAAGCCTTCTGGGGTTGGATCTGCAAGGACAGACCCTGGTTGTGGTCTATTTGCAATGGGTGGTGGGGTGGGATGAGGTGGAGTGGATGGAGTTTCGGCATGCGAGGGGCTTTGAGATGCAATGTCTTCTATTTTTGTTTTCGCTTCTTTTAAGCTTTCTTCTAGTTCCGATAACTTTTTATTCCACTTGCGATTGGCCTTCTCTCTGGTATCCTTCCATGTTCTTGTTTTCCTCTTACTAGGCTCTCCCGATTCACTCGACTCTGATTGTTCTACTGGTTTATCCTGTTTTAAGGCTTGTGCTCTAGTGACAGCTTGTATAGGAGCCACATTACTGCTACTTGAACTTGAATCCGCCACTAAGCCTACCACATTAATGGGTGTAATCTTGGGTGCGCTGGAGGGGTTTCTTGGACAATCTCTAGGGAGATGGTCTTTGCCACAATCAGGGCAAAAAGCCTGTATTGTGATAGCCTGTCCTTGACTCGGAGATGATGGGTGGGGACAGTCACGAATGAAATGATCACCTTGACATCTAAAACAAGATCCTCTAGGGGCTTGTGGTCTCATTTGTCTCAATTGGGGCCTAGGGTTAGGATTTGTGTACATGACATTGGAGTATTCTGGCTCCCAATTTTGCTCCATAGGTGGTACCTCATATTGATACGAGTAAATCTCACTATGTTCAGGTGACTCTGTGTAATAAGCATGTGGACTACCTTCATGGGAGTAGTCTGAACAATGAGCATGAGAGTCATTATCTGGTATCAATGGGGTTAGTGGCACCAATGCTCTATTTGGATTTTCTTCTCCCCCAGCATATTTGACTGGAATCACGTTGGCTGGAGCTGGTGGTTGGTTTCCCAAGACAGGTTGTGGCCTATATGGTACCTGATATTGCTGTTGTGGTCTATAATATGGCTGTTGGTATTGGTTTTGATACCTACCTTGTGGGTAAGGTTGCTGATAATTCTGTCTAACAGCCTGCCTATTGTAGGGACAATCTTGAGCCGTGTGGTTTGTGTATTTTCTCTCAATAGTGCAATATGGAGCATTCCT
The DNA here is from genome assembly GCA_020310875.1 of Ceratopteris richardii. Taxonomy (NCBI): domain Eukaryota; kingdom Viridiplantae; phylum Streptophyta; class Polypodiopsida; order Polypodiales; family Pteridaceae; genus Ceratopteris; species Ceratopteris richardii. The sequence goes on along the minus strand of CM035428.1, from coordinate 104,606,796 downwards.
TTCTCTAATGTTTTGGTTTTGCATTGGGCATACATTAGCCATGTGGTCGCCCCCACAAGTATAACACCGATTCACTGGAGTGACTCTCTGTGTTTGTTTATTTTGGACTCCCAGCTTCTTGGCAACTTGCTCAGCTATCTCTTCTATTTCTGTGGAGATCTTTGAAGTATGACTAGTAGAACTATCCGAATCTTTGTAGAGTTTGGACAATCCTAACTCCTCACCCAAGTTATCTTCTATGTCAATGCATGTCCGCACGCACTCTTCTATGGATCTAGGCTCTTTCAAATATACATATGATCTTAACTTTGTGCTCAGTAAGCCATCTAAGAACAAAGCCACTTGTTTGGCTGGTGTGGGTAACTCGAGAGCAGGGCATCTTTCTAGGTACTGTCTGAACCTTCTACCTGCTAGTCGCACTGTTTCTTGGGGGGTCTGCTTGAAACTGTGGATCAAGGATGATGTGTTATGCCTGATACCACTCTTGGAAAATTCTACAATGAATTCGTCTAGCAGTTGACCTATATCGCGATAGTTGTGACTACTCAATGGTTGAAACCAAGCCAAGGCAGTGCCCTTAAGAGTCAAACCAAATGCCTCGTATTGGGTGAATAAATCCTCAACCTGTTCAGCTCTTAACACTTGTTTGAACTCGGCCACATGATCATAAGGATCTCCTGACCCGTCAAAATAATTCTTCATTGCCTTGATCACTTGAGTAGGTCTAAGGGTTCTTGGGTGCTCTCGGGGTCTAGGCAATGGAAAATCATGTTCATCTCTTTTTTGCCTATGTGCTTGATATCTCTCTCTTTCAGATCTTTCATTTTCAAATCCTGATCTATTCCTGCCCACGGTGTGTGCAAAACTTACCTCAGGTCTCTCTCTCTGGGCTTCATGAGCGTGGGAAGATCCTACTCCTTGGAGGCCATGGGAAACATTGGATCTTGGTGGGGGGAAGATCAATTCATTCTTCCAAGTGTATGCATGTCTATCATATTCTGTTACCAAGAAAATTTTCTCTGATGTGTTATCCAGGTAAACAACTTTGCCTGGTATCTCAGGATCTTTGAATTCATAGATGATAACTATGCCCAATTGGCTAGGTTGATCTGGCTTGAATCTCCAAAAGGCTTCCTCTGTTTCTCTATTCAAAAATAGTTCTATGCTTTTGTTGTCTTGAGGGATCCAGTCCGGAGTGATCACTCGGGTCAAAACTGACTTACCTCTAGGAGTCTGGGGTCCTTGTCCTACATTTCCTTGTTCTAGGTCTCCTATTTCATTCTCAGGAATGACATTTCCAAACTCATCAGTCCTATCTGGTAGGTTGGTGACCACATACATGGTTCCTTCCTTATCAATGTATGAACCCTCTTCGAACTTGACCACCGGGTGTTCAAGTCCAAAGGATTGATCTGGATTTTTGAGTTGTACCACTGATCGCCTCAGACCATCCTCATAGATGCGAGCACCTAATTGGTTGGTCCGAATATATTCCAACTGTGTCTTATAGGGACCTTCTGGTGTTTGTAGATGGGCAGTCCCTGAGCCACCTGTAGGTTTTCCCATACTAAAAGACATTTCTGAATCACTTGTGTCTGAACTTAGTAAAAGATGACCACTTATTTGTTGTGCCCAAGACTTGGATGTATGGTTGACACTAGCCTCAGAAGATCTAATGCTTTGTTTATCCTTGCCTAAGTGTCTACCAGATCTCAGGTTCATAAGCTTTAGTCAAGAGTCCAAATTTTCCCCTTGGTATGGTTCAAAATTCTATGGAGTCCCCTTGGTTCCCTAGTCCCACTTGAGGGTCTACTTCAAATTATCCTATCTCAAAATCAACGCGTTATTCTTGAAAAAAACAGTTGAGGTCGTGTAGGACTTGAAACGAGCTTTCTAACGAGCTATAGAGCTCAAAAAATGGACTTTGGATGAGAAAGTTATGCCAATTCAGGCTCCTGGGGGTCAAAACAGGCAAACAGGACCTTTGGAGAAAATCGCGATTTTGTGAACTTTCAGAAAATCGCGATGTTGAGACTCGGAAAATCGCGATGTTGAGACTCAAAAAATCGCGATGTTGAGACTCATAAAATCGCGATGTTGAGACTCAGAAAATCGCGATGTTGAGACTCAGAAAATCGCAATGTTGAGACTCAGAAAATCGCGATGTTGAGACTCAGAAAATCGCGATGTTGAGACTCAGAAAATCGCGATGTTGAGACTCAGAAAATCGCGATGTTGAGACTCAGAAAATCGCGATGTTGAGACTCAGAAAATCGCGATGTTGAGACTCAGAAAATCGCGATGTTGAGACTCAGAAAATCGCGATGTTGAGACTCAGAAAATCGCGATGTTGAGACTCAGAAAATCGCGATGTTGAGACTCAGAAAATCGCGATGTTGAGACTCAAAAAATCGCGATGTTGAGCACAAAATCGTGTTTTTAGAGAATCGCGATTTTGAGCAAAAATTCGTGATTACACAGAATCGCCTTTTTTCACAAAATCGTGTTTTTTTACTGAAAATCGTGATTTTTTGAGAATCGCGATTTTGAGTAGGGAATCGTGTTTTCTCAAATTCGTGTTTTTTGACTGAAAATCATGATTTGTGAGAATCGCGATTTTGAGCACAAACACAGAATCGTGTTTTTTGGCGGGAAATTCAAATTTCTGAGCGCCGGCTATGGCGAGCTCCGTATGAGCAGAAATTCATGAAAAAAACACAGCGCTTGCTCTCCCTTGCTTCTCCTAGCTCCTTCCCACACAATAATGCATGAAAAATGGTATGAAGATGGTGAAAATGTACTAAAAAACAAGAATTTTCTATGAAGAAGAAGATGAAAGAAGGTGGAGATGATGATGATGATGAAGATGAAGAGGAAAAAACAGAAAATGAACTGAAATGACAGTTTTTTTACCTTCCAACGTCGCAAATCTACGATCTTACCATCACAACGCTCGTCCTCGAAGCTCTCTCCCCGGCAACGGCGCCAAAATTTGGTGTAGCTCAAGCGTAAGCACCACCTCCTTTACTTGTCAATCCGCGGAGACGTGAGGACCGGTATGAAGACCACGAGCAAGTGAAGGCACAAGTGTGTGAGTGAAAGCACACAAACATGCACACACATACACACACACGCGCACAAAGTAAGATCAAAGAGAGGAACAATGGAAAGCTTAGGTTGCAAAAGAGTTCTCTTACAAAGGTTCTATTCTCTCACAAGCTAACCCCCAAAATGAGCTCTCTAGCTCTTTTTATAGTTTTTTGACTAGTTTTGGCCCTGTCCAGACCTAGTGTCCGGCCTAGTTAAAAATTAGGTTCCAGGGCTTATTTGAGGGCTCAAACGAAGTCTAAAAATTATGAAAATTGGTACGATGGTACTTCTAATACTCCTCAAGCTCGAGGACTCCTCGGCTTGAACAAAATGGAGTTACTAAAAATAGATAATGGTATTTACAATGGTTTTTAGTGATGAAAATCACTATTTTTGTAGGGGATTCTTCTGAAAATTTGACATACACTTCTTGGAGCTCCCTACTTGCTCCCTTTCCTTGTGTGTCCACCTTTTGATGTGCTTCCATGCTTTGTCCTTGACTTTGAGCTTCAACAAAGCTGCAAAGGAGTTCTTGGAAGAGATGAATGATATGCTTATGCTTGATAAGGACAATATTAGGAGAGCTCAGGATAGGGCTAGAGCCTATGCTGACCCTCAAAGGAGAGACATCAACTTTGAGGTAGAAGAGCATGTCTATCTTAGAGTTCCATCTAGATCTGAAACCATGAAGAGGGGACCTTGTCCAAAACTATCTCCTAGGTATTGCGGACCTTTCCCAATACTTAAGAGAATAGGAAAGTTGGCCTACCAGCTCCAAATTCCAAAGAATAGCCCGATCCATCCAGTATTTCATGTTAGCCGACTTAAGAAAAGGTTGGGTGAATCTGACAACCTCATTCTAGATAGTGAGGTAGTGGAGCATATGTATGTTCAATTTGTTCCACATGAGCCTTAGAGCATACTATGCACTTGAGAGAAACATACGAGAACTCACTAATGTAAAGAGTATCTAATAAAGTGGAAAGATATTTCAGAAGATAGTGCTACATGGGAGCAGGTTAGCACCCTTCGTAAATGGTTTCCCAATTTTAGGTTACCTTCCCAAGAGTTTTCTTAAGCGAAAAGATACAGGGAAACAACATGGAGATATGACTATGTACATTGGGTACATGGGGATATAGTGGGAGTAGTGTTCCATTGATTCTCTCTTTTAATGAGACTTTCCAGTACCATTTTTTAGGAAAAAAATGGAATTAAGGGGAAGGAAATGTTACGTGGAGGACTCCTAGGAGAGAGGTGTGAACCACCTCTTATCTTTATTTAGATGGGCTCACACATGAGTGCCATGTGGCACCCATGTGTTGAGCCATATGGGGGTACTCTTGATGTAGGAAGAGGGGATTAAGGGGATGGTACGTGGTAGGGAGGAAAATGAGAAGAAAGTATCTCTCCATTCATGTAGTTCCACGAATTGAGCCAGCTCATCATCTTCTCCATCTCAAGAATCATGCTTGGCGATCTACTAAAATTAGGAGGCTCGTCGGATTTGATCCAAGATACTTCTTAGGTGTTACAAATGCAATCCAGCTTACTGTCTGTGGTTGAACAAGCCACTATATGTTTTATTGAAGAACATATACAAAAGTTTTCAGTGGCCATTTGGCCTTTCACATGGACACTAATAGTAACAATCTCCCACTAAAGGCCAATATGGCCAAAGTAATTATGGGAGAAAAAATGAAGAATGATAAAGAATACCTGAGTGTAAGTATACAAACTATACCTCTCACCTGATGGGCAAGTTACACAGTATACAAGTGACATTGCAAGATCATGAATCAAGTAACACCCATCAAGTGACAACAGTGTCGAAAGCTATCCTGTGATAAAGCTTTAATCAAAGCATATGTAGCATTATCATGAGTATGAACCTTCTTAAGAATAATGCGCTTAGTGGCTAACGGATCTCTAATGAAGTGATACCTCACCTCAATGTGCTTGGTCTTTGCATGACAGACTGGAATCTTAGCCAAAGCCATGGCACTCTGACTATCACTGAGCAAATGAGGGACATGCTGAGGTAGACCCATATCACAAGCAAGACGAGAAAGCTACAATGATTTGTTACATGCATCACTTGCTGCAACACACTCTGCTTCTCTGGTGGAAATAGTTACACATTCTTGAAGATGAGATCTCCAAGAGATAGCATTTCTAGCAAAATGTACCTTGGTGTAGACTTATGATTGTCTACACAACCAGCACAGACAAAATCTGTGTAACCAATAATGGATGCTTTCCCTCTACCTAAGCATAGACACTTGTCCTTAGTGCCACTCAGATATCTCAAAATCATCTTGACTACTTCCTAATGTTGCTTGCTAGGATTAGACATATATCTACCACAACTCCCATGGCAAATGCAATGTCTAGTTTGGTAGCTACCATAGCATACACGAGACTGCCAACGACGATTGACAAGGAACATTTGTCATTTATTTCTTTTCTTCATCTGATTTGGGGCAATTATCCTTGCTCAATTTCACATATGTGGGTAAAGGTGTACTCAATGCCTTTCCACCTTGCATATTGAACCTTTGAAGTACTTTGGATATGTACTCACCTTGAGACAAGTATATGCATCTTTTACTCCTATCATGAGTAATGCACATGCCAAGAATATGTTTGACATCCCCCAAATCTTTCACATCAAATGTCTGACTCAACTTCTTTTTGAGAATTGACAAGTCATAAGAGGACTTCCCAACAATCAACATATCATCGACATAAAGTATCAAGCATATCAAGCTTCCAACTGAGCATATCTTTGTGTAGAGACAATGATTCTCATTGCTTTGAGAATAGCCTTGAGAGTTCATAAAAGCATCAAATTTTTTGTACCATTGTCTAGGGGGCTATTTAAGTCCATATAAGCTCTTCTTAAGCTTACACACTAGACTTTCTATTGCTAGGAACTACATATCCCTTTGGTTGTTCCATATAGATTCCATATGTACTATCTCCATGCAAAAAATCAGTTTTCACATCCATTTGGACTAGCTCTAAGTCCTCCATTGCAAGGAATCCAAGCAACATGCATAGGGTAGTCATCTTGACCACTAGAGAGATGATTTCCTCAAAATCAACGCCATGTTGTTGCTTAAGACTCTTTGAAACAAGTCATTCTTTATACTTTGGAGAAGCACTAATTGATGTGAATTTCAGCTTTTATACCCATTTACATGGTAAATCTTTCTTGCCCTTTGGCAAAGCTTCTAAATATCAAGTACCATTCTTGTGAATATAATCCAACTCACTCATCATGGCATGCTCCCACTTGACATGATCTGTTGTTTGCATAATCCTCTTTGTACCAAAAAGGCTCACCAGCATCTATTAGCATAAAAAAATCCAAACCTAGAACATACCTATCAAGTGAATGTGAGACACGTGTAGAGCATCTCAATGGTTGCTGAACAAGAACATTTGGAGACTGATCCAATCAGACATTCTCTTGAACATCCCTATGTGTAGCATTTTAGGCATGCCAACTAGAGGACTAGTATCCTCAAACACCACTCTTCTCACTTCAACCTCCTTAATGGGTTGCTTATGTATCTTAGAATTATTGAAAATGACATCACTACTTTTGATCACTTGATTGTGTTTCAGGATCCCATAAGCAATATCCAAAATTTCCTTCTTGACCATATCCAAGAAAAATGCATCTCTTTGACTTATGGTCTAACTTTTGTCTAGGATTCTTGGGTATATGAACATATGTTTCACACCCAAAAACACGAAGATGATCATAATATGGTGGCTTCCCTATCCATAACACTTGTGCCACTTTCAGACCTTTGGCAATACTAGGTGATACGTCAATCACATGAACTGTAGTCAATACTACTTTTGCCCAAAAGCCTTGTATAGAAATTACTCTATCCTCAATAGTTCTATTCATCCTTTTAGATAGACCATTCTGTATTGGGGTATAAGGAGATGTAAACTCTCTAAAAATTCCTCTAGATTAATAGAAGAGGTTGAATTCATGTGAGATATACGCACACCCATTATCTAAATGTAAAGCCTTAAGCTTAGTTCCTTTTTGAGTCTCAACTAAAGCAAACCATTTTTTGAAAGTAGAGAATATCTGATCTTTTGCTTTGATAGGATATATCCAGAATTTTCTAGTAGCATCATCTATGAAAGTAACAAAGTAAAGAGAACCACCTAATGACCTTGTGGACATATGACCACACATATCTGTATGAATGAGATCTAAAAGCTGAATAGAAGAGTCAATGTGCATCTTATGCACATTCCTAGTTTGCTTTCATATTGACAATGCTCACAAAATGAAAAATCAGAGAAAGATAACATAGGTAAGCAGCCAGGATGATAAATATTTTTCATTTCACTACATGGTATATGGCCCAAACAGCCATGCCAAATACAAGCCACAGGCTATTCAATAATAGCTAACAAGCGTTCTTTTTGTGATACAAATAAAGGATAAAGTGAGCCAACTTTGCTTCCTTTTGCAATAACCATAGTGCCCTTTGATATACAAAAGGACTGAACCTAGAATACCACCTTGTAACCAAGGTCATCAAGTTGAGCAACTGATATCAAACTACCTGATAATTGAGGTACATGGCGTACATTATGCATAGTAAATTTTGAACCATCAATGAACTGCACAACCACATCTCCAATCCCCACAACATCACACTGGTAAGAGTCACCAAGTCTCATGGTACCAAGAGACTTTGTTGCATAATTAGATAACCATTCTCTGTGTAGTGTCACATGGAAAGAAACACCAGAATCTAGTAGCCATGTGTGGGAAAGAAATTCAACCATAAGAGCCTCATTTGGCATAGTGTTATCAAGTGTCAACACATCAACATCATCCGAAATAGAATTAAATTATTCAATCTTCACAGTCAAAGTAGATGGTGTAGGTAGCTATTTAACATGCCCATCAACATTGTTTCCTTTACCCCTAGCACTCGTTAATGCATAATAGTCTTTTTTCATGTGTCCTTTCTTATGACAATAATGGCATTTGATATCCCTCTTCCTTGAATTACTTCTACTCTTATTTTGTTGAGCATTCTTTTCCTTGTTTGTGCTCCTGCGACATTGTTGATTCTTTCCTTGGTAAGAATCATGAACATCATCTGCATCTCCACTATGAGTGCCACCCATAGATTTTCTACAAATCTCCTCACTCAAGAGTGCTCCACATATGCCATCATAGACCAGTTTACCACCAAGTGCAATAGTGCTAATAGCTATGCAAAATGTATCCCATGATGATGGCAAGATGCATAACAACAAGAATGCTTTCATTTCATTACCCATGTTCGTTTTCTAAGCTTGTAACTAGGAGAATATAGCATTAAATTCATTTAGATGAGCATCAACATGATTTGTTTCCTTCATGTTGTTAGCAGCATGTATGGGCTGACTCATATTTTGTAAATTGATATTTCTTTGTAATAGGAGAAAGGATTTATTTTGAGGTCCAAAGATTTACTTTCGGAGTGCGATATCTTTTAATTCCCAAAGTTTGGAATGGTGTTACATAACAGTGTTACATAACGGTGTTACATAATAGTGTTGAATAATGGTGTTACATAATGGTGTTACATAATAGTGTTACATAACACTGTTACATAATGGTGTTACATAGCTATGCGACATAGAGAGAAGATGGTGAGTTCGGGATTATGGAGAAGTAAAAATGCTCTTACATAACTATTTGTATTGCAGAAGTAAGTCTGAAGGCAAAACGAAGATATATGTATGAGGTGTTATAGTGCATTGTATGTTGTATATCGAATTACGGTATCATCTCCGGACTAACTTGTATCATCAAAGTCTATAAATCTTTCCAAAATATCTTGAATCTCTTGGTGTATTGGCTATAGTCTCAATTGTATTAATGAAATTTAATCATATGAAGTGTGTAGTGGTAATTTAACGGAACAAAAATGCATGTTATGATTACAGTGTTGTAATCATAATCCCCATTCCCAAATATCTTTCTTTGGAGCTGTTTGTGAAGAGATGGATAAGTATGTGTTTGAAGATGAAGAGGTGTTGCAAAATCCTTGATCTACACCAGCCAAATGAACTCTAGGAGTAGATGGTGGGCCCTTTTAGCTTGCCAATGGATGTATTAGACACCCTATGTACCTTGGAAGATCACTCTCAAAAAGATAGATCAAAACAGATAAGTTGGAGTTAGCTCAGAGAAGAAAACTTGCTATTCTTGGTTCATACACCTGTCCAGTGTTTTACATAATTCTCTGAGCACAACAGCAATTAGCTTAATTCCTCTTGGGGACGTCTAGGTTACTTAAAGAGCTAACTTTCAAGAGTAATCTCATCAAAAATAATAAACCACACACTGAGAATGAGTTTTAACAAGTGATGACATCATCCCGATTTTCACGGGCTGCTACAGAAATAGACTAGTGAGCAGAAACATCAACATAACTCAAAATGTAGGAATCCAATGATTATGAAAATTTGAATGGTTATACTAGACCGTAAGTTGAATTTAACAAGCTTTAAATCACTGAATTTGGATAAGTAACCACTGAGAAATGGCTCTGACAAGATGAGTGAAAAAGTCGGGTACCTGATAGAGAAGTGATGATGAACAGACCGTGTTGAGTTCAAATGAACATAACTGAAGATTGCAACATCCAAATTACATGAACATTTGTGAGCATATAGTAGACTTATAGAGCTAACTTAACCAAGTTAAATCACTGAAAAGGATTCACCAAGCTCAGAGAAAACATCTCTGCAAGCTGACTGAGAAAACTGAGAGTAATGGCAATGAGTAGTACACTTCACAAGAACATGGAAAGATGAACTCAAATAATCATGACAATGAAAGTATATTGCTTGTACAATACAATGACTTACTGATACATATGTGTGCCTTGTAATCACACCTTGATATGCCATAAAGCTCAGCTCTTGGAGGTCTTCACATAGGTCTCTCTAACCACGACTAAAACTGCCATCTATTTATAGTTGAGTTTAGGAGGCTAACTTCCCTCAATCACTCTCCAATCAATCAATGATTGATTTGATTCTCTACCTACCACAAATCAAGAATTCGTGGCTCCTCTTTCCATTCTTGATCATGTGGACTCAACCACTTAAGATTCTCTTACTTTTACATTAAGTAAACTCTCCAAAAAATTACAAGAGGTAGTTCACAAGTCAACTTTACATAGTCTTCTTTTTAAAGCTTCTTCTAAGACTTTGTGGAACTCAAGCCAATACTTAGGCTTGTCATAGACTTGCTCCAACAGCTCCCCCTCAAGCCAAGTATGCTTGAGGTCTTCAATCTTCCAAGATTACCTGCAAACCAATCATAGCCTTGAATTTGCAAAGCTTTGTACCATCCAATGCTTTGGTTAGAATATCTGCACATTGTTGATGAGTGGACACATATGATATTTGAATCTCTTTGCTTAGAACCTTTTCTCGTACATAGTGATAATGAACTCCAATATGTTTAGTCCTTGCATGAAAAATAGGATTAGCAGCCAAATGAATAGAACTCATATTGTCACCAAAAATAGTTGGAGTTCCAAACTCCAATCCAAGATCTTTGAACAATGTCTTCATCCACATAGCTTCTTGAGTAGCTATGGCAAGACCTCTGTATTCAGCTTCAGTAGAAGAGAGAGCAACTGTGGGTTGCTTCTTGGATGACCATGAAATAAGCTTTGAACCTGCAAAGGTAAGATAACCTGAAGTGCTCCTTCTATCTTCCTTGGAGCCAACCCAATCTGCATCAGAAAATAGCTTCAAACCTAAATCAGATACATAAGGATAATAAAGTCCTTCATTTATGGTTCCTTTGAGATACTTGAGAATCCTTTTGGCAGCATCCATATGTGGTTTCCTTGGTGTGTGCATAAATTGACTTAGCACACTCACACTGTAACATATATCTACTCTTGTCAATGTGGCATAGTTGAGACTACCCACTAGACTTTGATATGATGTGATGTCCTCTATGAGTTCACCTTCATGTGAGTTCAATTTGTGATTGACCTCCATTGGAGTACCTGCAATCTTACAATCTTGCATCTTGAATTTTGCCAACATGTCCTTAATGTACATCCTTTGAGTGAGAAACAAACCATGATCTTTGTAGACAACTTCCAAACCTAGGAAGTAGGTAAGTGAACCCAAATCACTTATCTTGAACTCTTCTCTCATCTAATCTTTGATCTTCTTCATACCATCGACATCATTTCCTGTCAATATAATATCATCTACATATGCACATAGGTAGATGACCTCAGAATTACTCTTTTTAATAAAGAGTGAAGGATCTGCCTTGCTTGGTTGAAAGCCTTTGTCCTGCAAGAATGAAACAAGCCTGAAATTCCAAGCTCTTGGAGCTTGCTTGAGACCATACAATGCTTTGTTAAGTTTACACACATATTCAGGATAAACTTGGTTCTCAAAACTAGGTGGTTGTGCCATATATACCTCTTCTGTTATCCAACCATTCAAGAATGCATTCTTTACATCTAGTTGAAGTATCTTCCAATTCTTGGAAGAGGCAATACTAAGCAAAACCCTAATAGTAGGCATCTTTGCCACAGGAGAGAAAGTCTCCTCATAATCAATTCCCTGAGTTTGTGCAAATCCTTTTGCCACAAGCCTTGCGTTATACCTGTTAGTTGAACCATCAGAATTCTTCTTGAGTTTATAGACCCATCTTGAGCCTATTACCTTCATGGATGAAGTCTTGGGCACCAAATCCCAAGTGTTGTTTTCTTCAAGTGCTTCAATCTCTTCCTTCATTGCATGCTTCCATTCTGTTTTTGCTTTGGCCTCTTCGAATGATGATGGCTCCTCTTGTTTTATGTCCTGTGCTATGTAGATAGAATGTTTAGTTACTAATGAGGTGTCAAACCCATACCTTTCTGGTTTTTTCTTTTCCCTCATAGATCTTCTTAGGCCATGATGTGATGATTCTGCCTCATGTCCAAGTTCCTGCAATTTTGCTTTACCTTTAGACTTCCATGCTTTGATCTTTTCCATCTGAGATTCTTCATCATCCTCTGAGGTGTCTTGTTCTTCAATCTTCGGTTGTTCTCTACCAAGCTTTGGAAAATCTTCTTCAAGATTATATGGTAAATTGACCTTCCTGCATGAATCTTCATACCATGAATTGTTCTCATCATAAACTACATCTCTTATTACCAAGAATCCTTTGTTGGTAGGGTTGTATAACCTGTAGCCCTTTTGATTGTTGTCATATCCAATAAATACACACCTTTCTGCCTTTGGATCCATCTTGCCTCTAACCTGTGAAGGAACATGAGCAAAAAGCAATACATCCAAAAATTTTACAATGATCTAAGCTTGGTCTTCTTCCATTCCAAGCCTCATATGGAGTCATCCCATCAAGGGATTTTGAAGGCAACCTGTTAAGCAAGTAAGTGGCTGTAGATACAGCCTCAGCCCATAAGTAATTAGGTAAATACTTTTCATTTAACATAGACCTTGCAGCTTCAACAATTCTCCTATTCCTCCTTTCTGCCACTCCGTTTTGCTCAGGAGTGTACCTTGTAGTTACCTCTCTTTTGATTCCTCTTTCTTGAAGAAAAGAATCAAACTCATGGGAGAAGTATTCTCCCCCTCCATCTGACCTTAGCCTTTTTAGTGATTTACCTGTTTGATTCTCCACAAGAGCCAAATATCTTTTGAAACATGAAAAAACTTCATCTTTGTGTTTCATAAAGAATAGGATAGTCCATCTGCTGCAATCATCAATAAAGGAAACATAATACCTTGATCCAGATATTGAAGCTTCCTTGCTAGGTCCCCATACATCTGTATGAACCAACTCCAAGAGATCTCCATGCATATAACCTTTCTTCATGAATGGTAACCTGTGAGACTATCCAAATTGACATGCACTACACTTATAAATCATATGTTGTTTTGACAAATTAGGAAGTCCAAGTACACTTTGGTCCCTGCAGATTTGCTTTAATGACCTTTCACCAATATGTGCGAACCTTTTGTGCCATACTTCCAATTCTGTGAGTGTCTGACTACCATAATTAAAGAGAGCAATGTTTCTAGTGTCCTGTAATTCAAATGTGAACAATCTACCTGTCTTTTCAGCTTTTGCAATTCTTCTGAATCCTTGACTTGGATCTTCAACAAATGCTCCTGCTTTTGTGAACCTGACTTGCAACCCTTTCTCTACTATCTGCCCAACACTTATCAAATTCTTTGTAATGGTAGGGACATAGAGTACCTTACTGAGTAGGTTGATGTTTCCATCAGGTGCTTTGACATTGCCTATTTTCTCCACTGGATGTTTTGTATCATCTCCTCTTTGTACCCCATGCTTATTCCTTGGATCTTCTAAATCTGATAGGAGTGCCACATTTCCTGCCACATGATTTGAACAACCTGAATCTATGTAGAAAACATGCTCATCAGATTTACCTTGTGGCATAGCCATGTTCATGATCAATAATGAATCCTCTTTGTTTGCGTCTTCTGTGTAGTTATTGTAGTCGCTCCTTCCTTTGTAGCCTCCTTGATAGTTTGAATGATTGTAGTTGTTGTAGTTGCCATGGTAGTTGTTGAACCTTCCTCTTGAGTATCCATAACTTCCTCTATTGTATCCTCTGCCTCTTTGATTCCTGGAATTCCTAAAGCAATTTTCAGTTGTATGATTAGTTAATCCACAAATAGAACATGAGTTGAAGTCTTGGGATCTCCCCTTGCCTTGTCTACCTCCTCTTCCTCTACATCTGCCATGTCTTCCTCTACCTGCATAGTTAGCTTGATATGTACCTGCATCATCATCAACTTTCTTTGCCTTTCCTTTGTTATCTTTAAATTTTCTTTTATCCGTGTATAAAGTTGAAGATTGATTACCTTTAGAGATTTCTCCATTTTTTATAAGCTTTGCCTCTTGAGTAAGTAGTTGTCCAATGAGTGTGTTCAAATCAGGTACATGCACGTCCATGTACAAATCCATAGCTGTGGTGAATGCTTCCCACTTATCATCTGCCTTCAAGCCATTGATGACCTGCCTTACAATTTTCTCTTCATCTATTACCTCTCCAATGCTTCCCAACTGATCCGCTATGTCCTTGAGCTTTGTGACAAAATCAGTCACATTTTGTTTGGGAGCCTTCTTGAGAGTTGTGAAATCCAGCCATAGTTGATGCTTCCTAGCTTTAGTACTCGAAGAAAAGAAGGCTTCAAGTGCATCCCACACTTCCTGAGATGTCTTACAACTTTTAATGTGAGGCAACAAAAAATCTGAGATAGAGTTGAGGAGATAAGACCTTGCAAGTGCATCCTTGGAGCACCATGTGCTCAATCTTTCTTGCTCTTCTTGTGTTGGTTGACTTTTGTTCCTGAAACTTGGCATAACTTCATCTCCAGCCACATAACCATATAAACTTCTACCTTGGAGATAGGCTTCCATTCTTAATGACCAAGCTGAGTAGTTACCTCTGTCTAATTTGTCAATTGATGAAGGAAATCCATCTGACATGTTGTCCAACCTTGCTCTGATACCACTGTGAAGAGATGGATAAGTATGTGTTTGAAGATGAAGAGGTGTTGCAAAATCCTTGATCTACACTAGCCAAATGAACTCTAGGAGTAGATGGTGGGCCCTTTTAGCTTGCCAATGGATGTATAAGACACCCTATCACTCTATGTACCTTGGAAGATCACTCTCAAAAAGATAGATCAAAACAGATAAGTTGGAGTTAGCTCAGAGAAGAAAACTTGTTATTCTTGGTTCATACACCTGTCCAGTGTTTTACATAATTCTCTGAGCACAGCAGCAATTAGCTTAATTCCTCTTGGGGAAGTCTAGGTAACTTAAAGAGATAACTTTCAAGAGTAATCTCATCAAAAATAATAAACCACACACTGAGAATGAGTTTTAACAAGTGATGACATCATCCCGATTTTCACGGGCTGCTATAGAAATAGACTAGTGCACCAAAAAATCACCATAACTCAAAACGTAGGAATCCAATGATTATAAAAATTTGTATGGTTATACTAGACAAAAAGCTGAATCCAACAAGTTTTCAATGACTGAATTTAGATAAGTAACCACTGCGCAATGGCTCTGACACGATGAGTGAAAAAGTCGGGTACCTCACAGAGAAGTGAAGATGAACAGACCCTCTTGACTTCAAATGAACATAACTGACGATTGCAACATCCAAATGACATGAACATTTGTGAGCATATAGTAGACTTATAGAGCTAACTTTACCAAGTTAAATCACTGAAAATGATGCACCAAGCTCAGAGAAAACATCTCTGCAACGTGACTGAGAAAACTGAGAGTAATGGCAGTGAGTAGTACACTTCACAAGAACATGGAAAGATGAACTCAAATAATCATGAAAATGAAAGTATATTGCTTGTACAATACAATGACTTACTGATACATATGTGTGCCTTGTAATCACACCTTGATATGGCATAAAGCTCAGCTCTTGGAGGTCTTCACATAGGTCTCTCTAACCACGACTAAAACTGCCATCTATTTATAGTTGAGTTTGGGAGGCTAACTTCCCTCAATCACTCTCCAATCAATCAATGATTGATTTGATTCTCTACCTACCACAAATCACGAATTCGTGGCTCCTCTTTCCATTCTTGATCATGTGGACTCAACCACTTAAGATTCTCTTACTTTTACATTAAGTAAACTCTCCAAAAAATTACAAGAGGTAGTTTACAAGTGAACTTTACATAGTCTTCTTTTTAAAGCTTCTTCTAAGACTTTGTGGAACTCAAGCCAATACTTAGGCTTGTCATAGACTTGCTCCAATAGCTCCCCCTCAAACCAAGTATGCTTGAGGTCTTCAATCTTCCAAGATTACCTGCAAACCAATCATAGCCTTGAATTTGCAAAGCTTTGTACCATCCAATGCTTTGGTTAGAATATCTGCACATTGTTGATGAGTGGACACATATGATATTTGAATCTCTTTGCTTAGAACCTTTTCTCGTACATAGGATAATGAACTTCAATATGTTTAGTCCTTGCATGAAAAATAGGATTAGCAGCCAAATGAATAGAACTCATATTGTCACCAAAAATAGTTGGAGTTCCAAACTCAAATCCAAGATCTTTGAACAATGTCTTCATCCACATAGCTTCTTGAGTAGCTATGGCAAGACCTCTGTATTCAGCTTCAGTAGAAGAGAGAGCAACTGTGGGTTGCTTCTTGGATGACCATGAAATAAGCTTTGAACCTGCAAAGGTAAGATAACCTGAAGTGCTCCTTCTATCTTCCTTGGAGCCAACCCAATCTGCATCAGAAAATAGCTTCAAACCTAAATCAGATACATAAGGATAATAAAACACTCACACTGTAACATATATCTACTCTTGTCAATGTTGCATAGTTGAGACTACCCACTAGACTTTGATATGTTGTGATGTCCTCTATGAGTTCACCTTCATGTGAGCTCAATTTGTGATTGACCTCCATTGGAGTACCTGCAATCTTACAATCTTGCATCTTGAATTTTGCCAACATGTCCTTAATGTACTTCCTTTGAGTGAGAAACAAACCATGAGCTTTGTAGACAATTTCCAAACCTAGGAAGTAGGTAAGTGAACCCAAATCACTTATCTTGAACTCTTCTCTCATCTGATCTTTGATCTTCTTCATACCATCTACATCATTTCCTGTCAATATAATATCATCTACATATACACATAGGTAGATGACCTCGGAATTACTCTTTTTAATAAAGAGTGAAGGATCTGGCTTGCTTGGTTGAAAGCCTTTGTCCTACAAGAATGAAACAAGCCTGAAATTCCAAGCTCTTGGAGCTTGCTTGAGACCATACAATGCTTTGTTAAGTTTACACACATATTCAGGATAAACTTGGATCTCAAAACCAGGTGGTTGTGCCATATATACCTCTTCTGTTATCCAACCATTCAAGAATGAATTCTTTACATCTAGTTGAAGTATCTTCCAATTCTTGGAAGAGGCAATACTAAGCAAAACCCTAATAGTAGGCATCTTTGCCACAGGAGAGAAAGTCTCCTCATAATCAATTCCCTGAGTTTGTGCAAAGCCTTTTGCCACAAGCCTTGCCTTATACCTGTTAATTGAACCATCAGAATTCTTCTTGAGTTTATAGACCCATCTTGAGCCTATTACCTTCATGGATGAAGTCTTGGGCACCAAATCCCAAGTGTTGTTTTCTTCAAGTGCTTCAATCTCTTCCTTCATTGCATGCTTCCATTCTGTTTTTGCTTTGGCCTCTTTGAATGATGATGGCTCCTCTTGGTTTATGTCTTGTGCTATGTAGATAGAATGTTTAGTTACTAATGAGGTGTCAAACCCATACCTTTCTGGTTTTTTCTTTTCCCTCATAGATCTTCTTAGTCCATGATGTGATGATTCTGCCTCATGTCCAAGTTCCTGCAATTTTGCTTTTCCTTTAGACTTCCATGCTTTGATCTTTTCCATCTGAGATTCTTCATCATCCTCTGAGGTGTCTTGTTCTTCAATCTTCGGTTGTTCTCTACCAAGCTTTGGAAAATCTTCTTCAAGATTATATGGTAAATTGACCTTCCTGCATGAACCTTCATACCATGAATTGTTCTCATCAAAAACTACATCTCTGCTTACCAAGAATCCTTTGTTGGTAGGGTTGTATAACCTGTAGCCCTTTTGATTGTTGTCATATCCAATAAATACACACCTTTCTACCTTTGGATCCATCTTGCCTCTAACCTGTGAAGGAACATGAGCATAAGCAATACATCCAAAAATTTTACAATGATCTAAGCTTGGTCTTCTTCCATTCCAAGCCTCGTATGGAGTCATCCCATCAAGGGATTTTGAAGGCAACCTGTTAATCAAGTAAGTGGCTGTAGATACAGCCTCAGCCCATAAGTAATTAGGTAAATACTTTTCATTTAACATAGACCTTGCAGCTTCAACAATTGTCCTATTCCTCCTTTCTGCCACTCCATTTTGCTCAGGAGTATACCTTGTAGTTACCTCTCTTTTGATTCCTCTTTCTTGAAGAAAAGAATCAAACTCATGGGCGAAGTATTCTCCCCCTCCATCTGACCTTAGCCTTTTTGGTGATTTACCTATTTGATTCTCCACAAGAGCCAAATATCTTTTGAAACATGAAAAAACTTCATCTTTGTGTTTCATAAAGAATAGGATAGTCCATCTACTGCAATCATCAATAAAGGAAACATAATACCTTGATCCAGATATTGAAGCTTCCTTGCTAGGTCCCCATACATCTGTATGAACCAACTCCAAGAGATCTCCATGCATATAACCTTTCTTCATGAATGGTACCTGTGAGACTTTCCAAATTGACATGCACTACACTTATAAATCATATGTTGTTTCGACAAATTAGGAAGTCCAAGTACACTTTGGTCCCTGCAGATTTGCTTTAATGACCTTTCACCAATATGTGCTAACCTTTTGTGCCATACTTCCAATTCTGTGAGTGTCTGACTACCATAATTAAAGAGAGCAATGTTTCTAGTGTCCTGTAATTCAAATGTGAACAATCTACCTATCTTTTCACCTTTAGCAATTCTTCTGAATCCTTGACTTGGATCTTCAACATATGCTCCTGCTTTTGTGAACCTAACTTGCAACCCTTTCTCTACTATCTGCCCAACACTTATCAAATTCTTTGTAATGGTAGGGACATAGAGTACCTTACTGAGTAGGTTGATGTTTCCATCAGGTGCTTTGAAATTGCCTATTTTCTCCACTGGATGTTTTGTATCATCTCCTGTTTGTACCTCATGCTTATTCCTTGGATCTTCTAAATCTGATAGGAGTGCCACATTTCCTGCCACATGATTTGAACATCCTGAATCTATGTAGAAAACATGCTCATCAGATTTACCTTGTGGCATAGCCATGTTCATGATCAATAATGAATCCTCTTTGTTTGATTCTTCTGTGTAGTTATTGTAGTCTCTCCTTCCTTTGTAGCCTCCTTGATAGTTTGAATGATTGTAGTTGCCATGGTAGTTGTTTAACCTTCCTCTTGAGTATCCATAACTTCCTCTATTGTATCCTCTACCTCTTTGATTCCTGAAATTCCTAAAGCAATTTTCAGTTGTATGATTAGTTAATCCACAAATAGAACATGAGTTGGAGTCTTGGGATCTCCCCCTTCCTTGTCTACCTCGTCTTCCTCTACCTCTGTCATGTCTTCCTCTACCTGCATAGTTAGCTTGATATGTACCTGCTTCATCATCCACTTTCTTTGCCTTTCCTTTGTTATCTTTAGACTTGCTTTTATCCGTGTATAAAGCTGAAGATTGATTACCTTTAGAGATTTCTCTATGTACAAATCCATAGTTGTGGTGAATGCTTCCCACTTATCATCTGCCTTCAAGCCATTGATGACCTGCCTTACAATTTGCTCTTCATCTATTACCTCTCCAATGCTTCCCAACTGATCCGCTATGTCCTTGAGCTTTGTGACAAAATCAGTCACATTTTGTTTGGGAGCCTTCTTGAGAGTTGTGAAATCCAGCCATAGTTGATGCTTCCTAGCTTTAGTACTCGAAGAAAAGAAGGCTTCAAGTGCATCCCACACATCTTGAGATGTCTTACAACTTCTAATGTGAGGCAACAAAAAATCTGAGATAGAGTTGAGGAGATAAGACCTTGCAAGTGCATCCTTGGAGCACCATGTGCTCAATCTTTCTTGCTCTTCTTGTGTTGGTTGACTTTTGTTCCTGAAACTTGGCATAACTTCATCTCCAGCCACATAACCATATAAACTTCTACCTTGGAGATAGGCTTCCATTCTTAATGACCAAGCTGAGTAGTTACCTCTGTCTAATTTGTCAATTGATGAAGGAAATCCATCTACCATTTTGTCCAACCTTGCTCTGATACCACTGTGAAGAGATGGATAAGTATGTGTTTGAAGATGAAGAGGTGTTGCAAAATCCTTGATCTACACCAGCCAAATGAACTCCAGGAGTAGATGGTGGGCCCTTTTAGCTTGCCAATGGATGTATTAGACACCCTATGTACCTTGGAAGATCACTCTCAAAAAGATAGATCAAAATAGATAAGTTGGAGTTAGCTCAGAGAAGAAAACTTGCTATTCTTGGTTCATACACCTGTCTAGTGTTTTACATAATTCTCTGAGCACAGCAGCAATTAGCTTAATTCCTCTTGGGGAAGTCTAGGTAACTTAAAGAGCTAGCTTTCAAGAGTATTCTCATCAAAAATAATAAACCACACACTGAGAATGAGTTTTAACAAGTGATGATATCATCCCGATTTTCACGGGCTGCTACAGAAATAGACTAGTGAGCAGAAAAATCAACATAACTCAAAATTTAAGAATCCAATGATTATGAAAATTTGAATGGTTATACTAGACAGTAAGTTGAATTTAAAAAGCTTTAAATCACTGAATTTGGATAAGTAACCCTGTTGACTTCAAATGAACATAACTGAAGATTGCAACATCCAAATGACATGAACATTTGTGAGCATATAGTAGACTTATAGAGCTAACTTTACCAAGTTAAATTGGTGAAAAGGATTCACCAAGCTCAGAGAAAACATCTCTGCAAGCTGACTGAGAAAACTGAGAGTAACAGCAGTGAGTAGTACACTTCACAAGAACATGGAAAGATGAACTCAAATAATCATGAAAATCAAAGTATATTAATTGTACAATACAATGACTTACGGATACTTATGTGTGCCTTGTAATCACACCTTGATATGGCATAAAGCTCAGCTCTTGGAGGTGTTCACATAGGTCTCTCTAACCACGACTAAAACTGCCATCTATTTATAGTTGAGTTTGGGAGGCTAACTTCCCTCAATCACTCTTCAATCAATCAATGATTGATTTGATTCTCTACCTACCACAAATCACGAATTCGTGGCTCCTCTTTCCATTCTTGATCATGTGGACTCAACCACTTAAGATTCTCTTACTTTTACATTAAGTAAACTCTCCAAAAAATTACAAGAGGTAGTTCACAAGTCAACTTTACATAGTCTTCTTTTTAAAGCTTCTTCTAAGACTTTGTGGAACTCAAGCCAATACTTAGGCTTGTCATAGACTTGCTCCAATAGCTCCCCCTCAAGCCAAGTATGCTTGAGGTCTTCAATCTTCCAAGATTACCTGCAAACCAATCATAGCCTTGAATTTGCAAAGCTTTGTACCATCCAATGCTTTGGTTAGAATATCTGCACATTGTTGATGAGTGGACACATATGATATTTGAATCTCTTTGCTTAGAACCTTTTCTCATACATAGTGATAATGAACTTCAATATGTTTAGTCCTTGCATGAAAAATAGGATTAGCAGCCAAATGAATAGAACTCATATTGTCACCAAAAATAGTTGGAGTTCCAAACTCCAATCCAAGGTCTTTGAACAATGTCTTCATCCACATAGCTTATTGAGTAGCTATGGCAAGACCTCTGTATTCAGCTTCAGTAGAAGAGAGAGCAATTATGGGTTGCTTCTTGGATGAACATGAAATAAGCTTTGAACCTGCAAAGGTTAGATAACCTGAAGTGCTCCTTCTATCTTCCTTGGAGCCAACCCAATCTGCATCAGAAAATAGCTTCAAACCTAAATCAGATACGTAAGGATAATAAAGTCCTTCATTTATGGTTCCTTTGAGATACTTGAGAATCCTTTTGGCAGCATCCATATGTGGTTTCCTTGGTGTGTTGACTTAGCACACTCACACTATAACATATATCTACTCTTGTCAATGTGGCATAGTTGAGACTACCCACTAGACTTTGATATGATGTGATGTCCTCTATGAGTTCACCTTCATGTGAGCTCAATTTGTGATTGACCTCCATTGGAGTACCTGCAATCTTACAATCTTGCATCTTGAATTTTGCCAACATGTCCTTAATGTACTTCCTTTGAGTGAGAAACAAACCATGATCTTTGTAGACAACTTCCAAACCTAGGAAGTAGGTAAGTGAACTTAAATCACTTATCTTGAACTCTTCTCTCATCTGATCTTTGATCTTCTTCATACCATCTACATCATTTCCTGTCAATATAATATCATCTACATATGCACATAGGTAGATGACCTCGGAATTATTCTTTTTAATAAAGAGTGAAGGATCTGCCTTGCTTGGTTGAAAGCCTTTGTCCTGCAAGAATGAAACAAGCCTGAAATTCCAAGCTCTTGGAGCTTTCTTGAGACGATACAATGCTTTGTTAAGTTTACACACATATTCAGGATAAACTTGGTTCTCAAAACTAGGTGGTTGTGCCATATATACCTCTTCTGTTATCCAACCATTCAAGAATGCATTCTTTACATCTAGTTGAAGTATCTTCCAATTCTTGGAAGAGGCAATACTAAGCAAAACCCTAATAGTAGGCATCTTTGCCACAGGAGAGAAAGTCTCCTCATAATCAATTCCCTGAGTTTGTGCAAATCCTTTTGCCACAAGCCTTGCCTTATACCTATTAATTGAACCATCAGAATTCTTCTTGAGTTTATAAACCCATCTTGAACCTATTACCTTCATGGATGAAGTCTTGGGTACCAAATCCCAAGTGTTGTTTTCTTCAAGTGCTTCAATCTCTTCCTTCATTGCATGCTTCCATTCTGTTTTTGCTTTGGCCTCTTCGAATGATGATGGCTCCTCTTGGTTTATGTCATGTGCTATGTAGATAGAATGTTTAGTTACTAATGAGGTATCAAACCCATACCTTTCTGGTTTTTTCTTTTCCCTCATAGATCTTCTTAGGCCATGATGTGATGATTCTGCCTCATGTCCAAGTTCCTGCAATTTTGCTTTACCTTTAGACTTCCATGCTTTGATCTTTTCCATCTAAGATTCTTCATCATCCTCTGAGGTGTCTTGTTCTTCAATCTTCGGTTGTTCTCTACCAAGCTTTGGAAAATCTTCTTCAAGATTATATGGTAAATTGACCTTCCTGCATGAATCTTCATACCATGAATTGTTCTCATCAAAAACTACATCTCTGCTTACCAAGAATCCTTTGTTGGTAGGGTTGTATAACCTGTAGCCCTTTTGATTGTTGTCATATCCAATAAATACACACCTTTCTACCTTTGGATCCATCTTGCCTCTAACCTGTGAAGGAACATGAGCAAAAGCAATACATCCAAAAATTTTACAATGATCTAAGCTTGGTCTTCTTCCATTCCAAGCCTCGTATGGAGTCATCCCATCAAGGGATTTTGAAGGCAACCTGTTAATCAAGTAAGTGGCTGTAGATACAGCCTCAGCCCATAAGTAATTAGGTAAATACTTTTCATTTAACATAGACCTTGCAGCTTCAACAATTGTCCTATTCCTCCTTTCTGCCACTCCATTTTGCTCAGGAGTGTACCTTGTAGTTACCTCTCTTTTGATTCCTCTTTCTTGAAGAAAAGAATCAAACTCATGGGAGAAGTATTCGCCCCCTCCATCTGACCTTAGCCTTTTTAGTGATTTACCTGTTTGATTCTCCACAAGAGCCAAATATCTTTTGAAACATGAAAAAACTTCATCTTTGTGTTTCATAAAGAATAGGATAGTCCATCTGCTGCAATCATCAATAAAGGAAACATAATACCTTGATCCAGATATTGAAGCTTCCTTGCTAGGTCCCTATACATCTGTATGAACCAACTCCAAGAGGTCTCCATGGATATAACCTTTCTTCATGAATGGTAACCTGTGAGACTTTCCAAATTGACATGCACTACACTTATAAATCATATGTTGTTTTGACAAATTAGGAAGTCCAAGTACACTTTGGTCCCTGCAGATTTGCTTTAATGACCTTTCACCAATATGTGCTAACCTTTTGTGCCATACTTCCAATTCTGTGAGTGTCTGACTACCATAATTAAAGAGAGCAATGTTTCTAGTGTCCTGTAATTCAAATGTGAACAATCTACCTGTCTTTTCACCTTTTGCAATTCTTCTGAATCCTTGACTTGGATCTTCAACAAATGCTCCTGCGTTTGTGAACCTGACTTGCAACCCTTTCTCTACTATCTGCCCAACACTTATCAAATTCTTTGTAATGGTAGGGACATAGAGTACCTTACTGAGTAGGTTGATGTTTCCATCAGGTGCTTTGACATTGCCTATTTTCTCCATTGGATGTTTTGTATCATCTCCTGTTTGTACCTCATGCTTATTCCTTGGATCTTCTAAATCTGATAGGAGTGCCACATTTCCTGCCACATGATTTGAACAACCTGAATCTATGTAGAAAACATGCTCATCAGATTTACCTTGTGGCATAGCCATGTTTATGATCAATAATGAATCCTCTTTGTTTGAGTCTTCTGTGTAGTTATTGTAGTCTCTCCTTCCTTTGTAGCCTCCTTGATAGTTTGAATGATTGTAGTTGTTGTAGTTGCCATGGTAGTTGTTGAACCTTCCTCTTGAGTATCCATAACTTCCTCTATTGTATCCTCTGCCTCTTTGATTCCTGGAATTCCTAAAGCAATTTTTAGTTGTATGATTAGTTAATCCACAAATAGAACATGAGTTGGAGTCTTGGGATCTCCCCCTGCCTTGTCTACCTCCTCTTCCTCTACCTCTGTCATGTCTTCCTCTACCTGCATAGTTAGCTTGATATGTACCTGCTTCATCATCCACTTTCTTTGCATTTCCTTTGTTATCTTTAGAATTGCTTTTATCCATGTGTAAAGCTGAGGATTGATTACCTTTAGAGCTTTCTCCATTTTTGATAAGCTTTTCCTCTTGAGTAAGTAGTTGTCCAATGAGTTTGTTGAAATCAGGTACATGCATGTCCATGTACAAATCCATAGTTGTGGTGAATGCTTCCCACTTAGCATCTACCTTCAAGCCATTGATGACCTGCCTTACAATTTGCTCTTCATCTATTACCTCTCCAATGCTTCCCAATTGATCCGCTATGTCCTTGAGCTTTGTGAAAAAATCAGTCACATTTTGTTTGGGAGCCTTCTTGAGAGTTGTGAAATCCAGCCATAGTTGATGCTTCCTAGCTTTAGTACTCGAAGAAAAGAAGGCTTCAAGTGCATCCCACACTTCCTGAGATGTCTTACAACTTCTAATGTGAGACAACAAAAAATCTGAGATAGAGTTGAGGAGATAAGACCTTGCAAGTGCATCCTTGGAGCACCATGTGCTCAATCTTTCTTGCTCTTCTTGTGTTGGGTGACTTTTGTTCCTAAAACTTGGCATAACTTCATCTCCAGCCACATAACCATATAAACTTCTACCTTGGAGATAGGCTTCCATTCTTAATGACCAAGCTGAGTAGTTACCTCTGTCTAATTTGTCAATTGATGAAGGAAATCCATTTGCCATTTTGTCCAACCTTGCTCTTATACCACTGTGAAGAGATGGATAAGTATGTGTTTGAAGATGAAGAGGTGTTGCAAAATCCTTGATCTACACCAGCCAAATGAATGCCAGGAGTAGATGGTGGGCCCTTTTAGCTTGCCAATGGATGTATTAGACACCCTATGTACCTTGGAAGATCACTCTCAAAAAGATAGATCAAAACAGATAAGTTGGAGTTAGCTCAGAGAAGAAAACTTGCTATTCTTGGTTCATACACCTGTCCAGTGTTTTACATAATTCTCTGAGCACAGCAGCAATTAGCTTAATTCCTCTTGGGGAAGTCTAGATAACTCAAAGAGCTAACTTTCAAGAGTAATCGCATCAAAAATAATAAACCACACATTGAGAATGAGTTTTAACAAGTGATGACATCATCCCGATTTTCACGAGCTGCTACAAAAATAGACCAGTGAGCAGAAAAACCAACATAACTCAAAATGTAGGAATCCAATGACTATGAAAATTGGTATGGTTATACAAAACAGTAAGGTAAATCCAACAAGTTTTAAAGCACTGATTTTGGATAAGTAACCACTGAGAAATGGCTCTGACAAGATGAGTGAAAAAGTCGGGTACCTGACAGAGAAGTGAAGATGAACAGACCCTATTGCCTTCAAATGAACATAACTGAAGATTGCAACATCCAAATGACATGAAAATTTTTGCACATATAGTAGACTTATAGAGCTAACTTTACCAAGTTAAATCACTGAAAATGATGCACCAAGCTCAGAGAAAACATCTCTGCAAGCTGACTTAGAAAACTGAGAGTAATGGCAGTGAGTAGTACACTTCACAAGAACATGGAAAGATGAACTCAAATAATCATGAAAATCAAAGTATATTAATTGTACAATACAATGACTTACTGATACATATGTGTGCCTTGTAATCACACCTTGATATGGCATAAAGCTAAGCTCTTGCAGGTCTTCACATAGGTCTCTCTAACCACGAATAAAACTGCCATCTATTTATAGTTGAGTTTGGGAGGCTAACTTCCCTCAATCACTCTCCAATCAATCAATGATTGATTTGATTCTCTACCTACCACAAATCACGAATTCGTGGCTCCTCTTTCCATTCTTGATCATGTGGACTCAACCACTTAAGATTCTCTTACTTTTACATTAAGTAAACTCTCCAAAAAATTACAAGAGGTAGTTTACAAGTGAACTTTACATAGTCTTCTTTTTAAAGCTTCTTCTAAGACTTTGTGGAACTCAAGCCAATACTTAGGCTTGTCATAGACTTGCTCCAATAGCTCCCCCTCAAGCCAAGTATGCTTGAGGTCTTCAATCTTCCAAGATTACCTGCAAACCAATCATAGCCTTGAATTTGCAAAGCTTTGTACCATCCAATGCTTTGGTTAGAATATCTGCACATTGTTGATGAGTGGACACATACGATATTTGAATCTCCTTGCTTAGAACCTTTTCTCGTACATAGTGATAATGAACTTCAATATGTTTAGTCCTTGCATGAAAAATAGGATTAGCAGCCAAATGAATAGAACTCATATTGTCACCAAAAATAGTTGGAGTTCCAAACTCCAATCCAAGATCTTTGAACAATGTCTTCATCCACATAGCTTCTTGAGTAGCTATGGCAACACCTCTGTATTCAGCATCAGTAGAAGAGAGAGCAACTGTGGGTTGCTTCTTGGATGACCATGAAATAAGCTTTGAACCTGCAAAGGTAAGATAACCTGAAGTGCTCCTTCTATCTTCCTTGGAGCCAACCCAATCTACATCAGAAAATAGCTTCAAACCTAAATCAGATACATAAGGATAATAAAGTCCTTCATTTATGGTTCCTTTGAGATACTTGAGAATCCTTTTGGCAGCATCCATATGTGGTTTCCTTGGTGTGTGCATAAATTGACTTAGCACACTCACACTGTAACATATATCTACTCTTGTCAATGTGGCATAGTTGAGACTACCCACTAGACTTTGATATGATGTGATGTCCTCTATGAGTTCACCTTCATGTGAGCTCAATTTGTGATTGACCTCCATTGGAGTACCTGCAATCTTACAATCTTGCATCTTGAATTTCGCCAACATGTCCCTAATGTACTTCCTTTGAGTGAGAAACAAACCATGATCTTTGTAGACAACTTCCAAACCTAGGAAGTAGGTAAGTGAACCCAAATCACTTATCTTGAACTCTTCTCTCATCTGATCTTTGATCTTCTTCATACCATCTACATCATTTCCTGTCAATATAATATCATCTACATATGCACATAGGTAGATGACCTCGGAATTACTCTTTTTAATAAAGAGTGAAGGATCTGCCTTGCTTGGTTGAAAGCCTTTGTCCTGCAAGAATGAAACAAGCCTGAAATTCCAAGCTCTTGGAGCTTGCTTGAGACCATACAATGCTTTGTTAAGTTTACACACATATTCAGGATAAACTTGGTTCTCAAAACCAGGTGGTTGTGCCATATATACCTCTTCTGTTATCCAACCATTCAAGAATGCATTCTTTACATCTAGTTGAAGTATCTTCCAATTCTTGGAAGAGGCAATACTAAGCAAAACCCTAATAGTAGGCATCTTTGCCACATGAGAGAAAGTCTCCTCATAATCAATTCCCTGAGTTTGTGCAAATCCTTTTGCCACAAGCCTTGCCTTATACCTGTTAATTGAACCATCAGAATTCTTCTTGAGTTTATAGACCCATCTTTAGCCTATTACCTTCATGGATGAAGTCTTGGGCACCAAATCCCAAGTGTTGTTTTCTTCAAGTGCTTCAATCTCTTCCTTCATTGCATGCTTCCATTCTGTTTTTGCTTTGGCCTCTTCGAATGATGATGGCTCCTCTTGGTTTATGTCCTGTGCTATGTAGATAGAATGTTTAGTTACTAATGAGGTGTCAAACCCATACCTTTCTGGTTTTTTCTTTTCCCTCATAGATCTTCTTAGGCCATGATGTGATGATTCTGCCTCATGTCCAAGTTCCTGCAATTTTGCTTTACATTTAGACTTCCATGCTTTGATCTTTTCCATCTAAGATTCTTCATCATCCTCTGAGGTGTCTTGTTCTTCAATCTTCGGTTGTTCTCTACCAAGCTTTGGAAAATCTTCTTCAAGATTTTATGGTAAATTGACCTTCCTGCATGAATCTTCATACCATGAATTGTTCTCATCAAAAACTACATCTCTGCTTACCAAGAATCCTTTTTTGGTAGGGTTGTATAACCTGTAGCCCTTTTGATTGTTGACATATCCAATAAATACACACCTTTCTACCTTTGGATCCATCTTGCCTCTAACCTCTGAAGGAACATGAGCAAAAGCAATACATCCAAAAATTTTACAATGATCTAAGCTTGGTCTTCTTCCATTCCAAGCCTCATATGGAGTCATCCCATCAAGGGATTTTGAAGGAAACCTATTAATCAAGTAAGTGGTTGTAGATACAGCCTCAGCCCATAAGTAATTAGGTAAATACTTTTCATTTAACATAGACCTTACAGCTTCAACAATTGTCCTATTCCTCCTTTCTGCCACTCCATTTTGCTCAGGAGTGTACCTTGTAGTTACCTCTCTTTTGATTCCTCTTTCTTGAAGAAAAGAATCAAACTCATGGGAGAATTATTCTCCCCCTCCATCTGACCTTAGCCTTTTTAGTGATTTACCTGTTTGATTCTCCACAAGAGCCAAATATCTTTTGAAACATGAAAAAACTTCATCTTTGTGTTTCATAAAGAATAGGATAGTCCATCTGCTGCAATCATCAATAAAGGAAACATAATACCTTGATCCAGATATTGAAGCTTCCTTGCTAGGTCCCGATACATCTGTATGAACCAACTCCAAGAGATCTCCATGCATATAACCTTTCTTCATGAATGGTAACCTGTGAGACTTTCCAAATTGACATGCACTACACTTATAAATCATATGTTGTTTTGACAAATTAGGATGTCCAAGTACACTTTGGTCCCTGCAGATTTGCTTTAATGACCTTTCACCAATATGTGCTAACCTTTTGTGCCATACTTCCAATTTTGTGAGTGTCTGACTACCATAATTAAAGAGAGCAATGTTTCTAGTGTCCTGTAATTCAAATGTGAACAATCTACCTGTCTTTTCACCTTTTGCAATTCTTCTGAATCCTTGACTTGGATCTTCAACAAATGCTCCTGCTTTTGTGAACCTGACTTGCAACCCTTTCTCTACTATTTGCCCAACACTTATCAAATTCTTTGTAATGGTAGGGACATAGAGTACATTACTGAGTATGTTGATGTTTCCATCAAGTGCTTTGACATTGCCTATTTTCTCCACTGGATGTTTTGTATCATCTCCTGTTTGTACCTCATGCTTATTCCTTGGATCTTCTAAATCTGATAGGAGTGCCACATTTCCTGCCACATGAATTGAACAACCTGAATCTATGTAGAAAACATGCTCATCAGATTTACCTTGTGGCATAGCCATGTTCATGATCAATAATGAATCCTCTTTGTTTGAGTCTTCTGTGTAGTTATTGTAGTCTCTCCTTCCTTTGTAGCCTCCTTGATAGTTTGAATGATTGTAGTTGTTGTAGTTGCCATGGTAGTTGTTGAACCTTCCTCTTGAGTATCCATAACTTCCTCTATTGTATCCTCTGCCTCTTTGATTCCTGGAATTCCTAAAGCAATTTTCAGTTGTATGGTTAGTTAATCCAGAAATAGAACATGAGTTGGAGTCTTGGGATCTCCCCCTGCCTTGTCTACCTCCTCTTCCTCTACCTCTGCCATGTCTTCCTCTACCTGCATAGTTAGCTTGATATGTACCTGCTTCATCATCCACTTTCTTTGCCTTTCCTTTGTTATCTTTAGACTTGCTTTTATCCGTGTATAAAGCTGAAGATTGATTACCTTTAGAGCTTTCTCCATTTTTGATAAGCTTTGCCTCTTGAGTAAGTAGTTGTCCAATGAGTGTGTTGAGATCAGGTACATGCATGTCCATGTACAAATCCATAGCTGTGGTGAATGCTTCCCACTTATCATCTGCCTTCAAGCCATTGATGACCTGCCTTACAATTTGCTCTTCATCTATTACCTCTCCAATGCTTCCCAACTGATCCGCTATGTCCTTGAGCTTTGTGACAAAATCAGTCACATTTTGTTTGGGAGCCTTCTTGAGAGTTGTGAAATCCAGCCATAGTTGATGCTTCCTAGCTTTAGTACTCGAAGAAAAGAAGGCTTCAAGTGCATCCCACACTTCTTGAGATGTCTTACAACTTCTAATGTGAGGCAACAATAAATCTGAGATAGAGTTGAGGAGATAAGACCTTGCAAGTGCATCCTTGGAGCACCATGTGCTCAATCTTTCTTGCTCTTCTTGTGTTGGTTGACTTTTGTTCCTGAAACTTGGCATAACTTCATCTCCAGCCACATAACCATATAAACTTCTACCTTGGAGATAGGCTTCCATTCTTAATGACCAAGCTGAGTAGTTACCTCTGTCTAATTTGTCAATTGATGAAGGAAATCCATCTGCCATGTTGTCCAACCTTGCTCTGATACCACTGTGAAGAGATGGATAAGTATGTGTTTGAAGATGAAGAGGTGTTGCAAAATCCTTGATCTACACCAACCAAATGAACTCTAGGAGTAGATGGTGGGACCTTTTAGCTTGCCAATGGATGTATTAGACACCCTACGTACCTTGGAAGATCACTCTCAAAAAGATAGATCAAAACAGATAAGTTGGAGTTAGCTCAGAGAAGAAAACTTGCTATTCTTGGTTCATACACCTGTCGAGTGTTTTACATAATTCTCTGATCACAGCAGCAATTAGCTTAATTCCTCTTGGGGAAGTCTAGGTTACTTAAAGAGCTAACTTTCAAGAGTAATCTCATAAAAAATAATAAACCACACACTAAGAATGAGTTTTAACAAGTGATGACATCATCCCGATTTTCACGGGCTGCTACAGAAATAGAACAGTGAGCAGAAAAATCAACATAACTCAAAATGTAGGAATCCAATGACTATGAAAATCTGTATGGTTATACTAGACAGTAAGCGGAATATAAAAAGCTTTAAATCACTGAATTTGGATACGTAACCACTGAGAAATGGCTCTGACAAGATGAGTGAAAAAGTCGGGTACCTGAC
Organism: Ceratopteris richardii; assembly: GCA_020310875.1. NCBI lineage: Eukaryota > Viridiplantae > Streptophyta > Polypodiopsida > Polypodiales > Pteridaceae > Ceratopteris > Ceratopteris richardii. The sequence continues at coordinate 104,575,171 of CM035428.1, read as the reverse complement.
AGAGAAGTGAAGTTGAACAGACCCTGTTGACTTCAAATGAACATAACTGAAGATTGCAACATCCAAATGACATGAAAATTTGTGAGCATATAGTAGACTTATAGAGCTAACTTTAACAAGTTAAATCACTGAAAGTGATGCACCAAGCTCAGATAAAACATCTCTGCAAGCTGACTGAGAAAACTGAGAGTAATGGCAGTGAGTAGTACACTTCACAAGAACATGGAAAGATGAACTCAAATAATCATGAAAATGAAAGTATATTGCTTGTACAATACAATGACTTACTGATACATATGTGTGCCTTGTAATCACACCTTGATATGGCATAAAGCTCAGCTCTTGGAGGTCTTCACATAGGTCTCTCTAACCACGACTAAAACTGCCATCTATTTATAGTTGAGTTTGGGAGGCTAACTTCCCTCAATCACTCTCCAATCAATCAATGATTGATTTGATTCTCTACCTACCACAAATCACGAATTCGTGGCTCCTCTTTCCATTCTTGATCATGTGGACTCAACCACTTAAGATTCTCTTACTTTTACATTAAGTAAACTCTCCAAAAAATTACAAGAGGTAGTTCACAAGTGAACTTTACATAGTCTTCTTTTTAAAGCTTCTTCTAATACTTTGTGGAACTCAAGCCAATACTTAGGCTTGTCATAGACTTGCTCCAACAGTGTTGTGTGTTAACTCAACATCATAGCACCAAACAATGCAAAGGTCATATAACTTTCTCATTAGATACACCTTATTTGATGCTGTCTCTTTTTCATATGTATTGCATAACTTCTTCCAAAGCTCCTATGCACTTTCATATTTTAATACTATAAAGTAAACATTATCTGCCAAGTGCAATCGAATGGTATACTTGGCCATTTCATATAATTCATTCCAATCATCTTCATCCATGTCAGCAAGCTTCATGGAGATTCCATTTACTGGCTTCCACTGCCTCCTTTGGATCAGCACATCTTTAATCTAATTCTTCCATAGAGTAAAGTTTGTTCCATTTAAATTTTAGGATCTCAAAATGGCCTTTGCCTTGCAAGTTATACCTCCTCCTCAAAACACTAGCAATAGACCCTGATCAACCAGACGTGCTTGAAACCTATGATGGTAGAACTGAATAGAGTGATCATGGAGCTAGAAGAATCCAAACACCACTAAGGCTCAAAGAAGGATGACCAAGTGTTAGATTCTAGGAGAGAATTCAGTAGTCTTCCCAAAAAAATGAATTAATGAACAATAATGACCAACCAAAAGGATTATGTGAGAATAAATGTGCTCACACCAATAAGTGTATCAAGGAGTAAATCGACCACTCTATAGTTGACAAAACCAAAAAATTTGGAAAATATTTTCTAGAGTATCTCTGCAAAATGAGCATATGACGTGTCAAAATATCATAAAATAGCAAGTATTGACATGTTTATCTACATAGTGAATCATTGACTCTACTACATATAATGAGTTACCCGAAAGAAGTCAACTAGGCTTATCAAGCACCTATGAACAACTATCATACATATCCTATGGCGAGGTTGGGTAAGTCTTCCACTTGCATCATTGAAGAGAGCCCGACATTTGGGTGTCTCCTAGTTACGAAAACCTTACCACGACCCTCTTTATCAAATATAAAAGGCTTTATGCAAAAATGTTACCACTATATCAATGACCACATGGACATACATAAGTGGTACATAGTGTGTATGTCCTCAATGTATGCAATAAAATGGCACTAAAAAGTTGACTTCACTACCCAAAAACTAGCCAACAACACCTGCAAGTGTCTATCAACTTTGCTCTTTAGGCTCGAAAAAACTGCATAGAATTGTGGTGGCTATTTCCATCACAACTAAAAGCTTTCAAGAAATCTATAGATTAACAAGTGTGGCTAGAAATAGAGCCCAAAAGTTCACCATTCATTGTCAAATAAGTACAAAGAACACTCTTCTTGATGTTCTTGGACCTTTGTGGAGAGAACTATGCATGAAAGTACTCCAAAATGGTTCCAAAATCACCCCAAACTTGCTTCAAAAATAGGCTATGAAAGCAAAGAATGAAACTTTGAGGGCCCAAAACTTGTTTAAGATAATGTGAACCTTAGTCTTTCCCCTTCTTCAAGCACCACAAGAGTGTACCTTAGTGGCAAGAGATTACCACGATTAAGCATGCTCCATGAGGACAGTACTAGGATGGGTTACCTCTTGGGAAGTACCGGGAACCTCCATCTTCCTTGATCGTTGAGGACCTCCCTCACCTACAACCAATGGTGACTTTGGTGACTCCGATGACAAGGTATGCCAAGGTCTATGCCTTGGTAGCCGCCTTGGTCATAAGCCTTGGATGGGTGGGCAAGTGCTCGCTTTAGCCATCCAAAAGTAATAAAGCTTCTGCATCGAGACCCTCTGATACCTGTGAAGTATTTTGATGGTGATGCACTATAGTGCACTTGTTGGTGCAAATCACAAGCCTACACATTTGGCTTGTAGTTCATACACATATGAAGCTCCATGGAAACAATTGCTAAGAAAGAATTCATCTTTACCATTTGTAAAAGTCTTTTTTTACTTGAGAATATTTGTAATCACCTACCCAAAAGTCGTGGACTTGTTAATTACGAAAGTAACCAGTAAATTGAGGGAATATCTCCTAGAATGAAGGATCACTTTTAGAGAGAGCCAAAAGTGAATTCAAATTCAAATTTGAATGGAACACTTATAAAAAGTCACTTGAAAAAGTCACAGTTAGAGTAGTCATTTCCCGAGCTCTCCATTGCCATTTTGTATGTGTGTAAGGCCTACATTGTAGCCTACACTATTCTCCATCATAAAGCTATGATTACCAAGCCTATGATCTTGTACAACAGTGTTCATTAATACAATACATCTACATTGTTCATCTATGATATCTCTGTTATAGTCATTCTTACCTGTCAACTTGTGTTGCTCATATCTCGGTCAATTCTTCACCAACTTCAATGATCTATAGCTTGTTGGAATTAGCTCCAAGTTATCTACATGCTGACAATGTTTGAAGCAAATCCATTCAGAAAATTTGAAGAAAACTGCGTCGAAGCACTCACTGGTCAAACTCTACAGAGGTCCTAAAAAATCAAGGGTAATGATCTATTTGCTAAATTGATTTCTGTGTGTATAGTGGATCATTTCAAGTGATTTCACTTGGAATCAATAGCAGCTTACTAAGCTAATTAGATACTTCTAAAAGGAACTTCTTCCAATTCCTACTGTACTGGTAGCACTGAGCATTACAAGTAGCAAATGTATGATTAAAAATAGAAGGTTTTCATTGAGTCTTCTATTTAGAAATAGTTTGTTTTGATTCAACCTTTTCATACATCATTTACAAAGTACATAGGCACTTTTATGGTGTCTTTGGAAAGCTAAAAGGGCCCACATATCAACTCTAAACTCATAAAGGGCTGGTACTAAGCAGGATTTGGCTGTACCAACTCGTCACTTGAAGTGTCCATCCATCTTTCCCAACAGTGGTATGAGAGCAAAGCTAAGGTAAAATGGGAGATGGTTTTCCTTCTTTCATTCATAAATTAGACAAGAACAACTATCAGGCATGGTCTTTGAGGATGAAGACATACTTGCAAGGAAGGAGCCTCTATGGATACATTTCAGGAGATGAGGAGATGCCCATATTCAGAAGCAAAGGACAACCTACAAGGGAAGAACATGAAAGACTCAACACATGGTGTGCCAAGGATGCATTAGCAAGGGCTTACTTACTCAGCTCAATCTCTGATTTTCTTCTTCCACATATTAGGAACTGTAAGATATCCCAAGAGACTTGGGAAACATTTTCTTCTTATTTCTCTTCCAACACAAGGGCTAGGAAGAATAAATTGTGGATTGAATTCACCACTCAAAGAAAGAAACCTAAGCAAGCTATCTTAGAGTATGTGACCAAAGTTAAAGATGTAGCAGATCAGTTGGCAAGCATAGGAGAAGAAATTGAAGAGGAGCAGATTGTAAGTCAAGTAACCAATGGCATTAAAGCTTATGAAAAATGGGAGAGCTTCACAACTGCCATGGATCTATACATGGACATGCAGATTCCAGACCTTACCACACTCATGGGGCAACTATTCACCCATGAAGCTAAGCTCAATAAGAATGGAGATTCATCAAGAGGTAATAGCTCTTCTGCCCTATACACTGATAAGAATAAGTCTAAAGAGAAAGGCAAGAACAAGAAGGTAGAAGATGAAGGAACTACCTCTCAAGCCAACTAAGCAAGGAGAGGTAGATCATCAAGAGGAAGGGGTAGAGGAGGTAAGCAAGGTAGGGGGAGACCTACTCCTCACCATGCAACATTTGTGGATTATCAAATCATACTACAGATGAGTGTTTCAGGAACTTCAAGAATCAGAGAGGAAGAGGATATCAAAGAGGTGGATACACACAATCAAGAGGCAGATTCAATCACCACCAAGGATACAAGAACAACTACAACAACAACTACAATAGCAACTACCAAGGAGGATACAAATCTAGGAAGGATTACAACAACTACACAGAGGAGCAAGAAGATTCTCTTCTGATTATGAACAAGACTTCAAAACTAGGTATAAATGATGACCATCTCTTCTACATTGACTCAGGATGCTCAAATCATGTGGCAGGCAATGTAGCTCTTCTCTCTGACCTTGAGGAAACAAAGGGTAAGCATCAAGTACAAATAGGTGATGACACCAAGCACTCATTGATTAAAGTTGGAAATGTTAAGACCTTTGATGGGAACAAAAATCTATTGAGTAGGGTTCTATATGTACCAACTATTACCAAGAATTTGATGAGTGTTGGAAGATTGTGGAAAAAGGTTTGTAGGTTAGATTCAACCAATATGGAGCATTTGCGAAGGATCCTAAGCATGGTTTCAAGAGAATTGCCAAAGGAGAAAAGACAGGTAGACTATTCACCTTTGAACTTGAGGATACAAGGAACATTGCACTTTATAGTTATAAAGATCAAACATTATTAGAGCTTGAAATTTGGCATAAAAGATTATGGCATGTAGGAGAAAGAACCTTGAAACAAATATGCAGAGATCAATGTGTGCTTGGGATACCTAATGTATCCAAGAAACACATGATTTATAACTGTGGTGCTTGTCAATTTGGAAAGTCTTAGAGGTTACCATTCTCAAGGAAAGGCTACATGCATGAGGATTACCTAGAACTTGCTCATACAGATGTATGGGGACCAAGCAAGGATCCCTCAATCTCTGGATCAAGGTATTATGTATCTTTCATTGATGATTACAGTAGGTGGACTGTATTGTACTTTATGAACCACAAAGATGAAGTATTCAGTTGCTTTAAAAAGTATCTTGCAATTGTTGAGAATCAAACAGGGAGAAATCTAAAAAGGACAAGGTCAGATGGAGGAGGTGAGTACTTCTCAAATGATTTTGATGCATTCTTGCAGGACAGAGGAATCAAGAGAGAAATTACCACAAGGTATACCCCTGAGCAAAATGGGGTAGCAGAAAGAAGAAATAGATTGATTGTTGAAACAGCTAGGTCAATGTTAAATGAGACAAAATTACCTAACTACTTATGGGCAAAGAGTGTATCTACTGCCAATTACCTTGTAAACAGGTTGCCATCCAAATCACTTGATGGGATGACCCCATATGAAGCATGGCATGGTAGAGGACCTTCACTTGATCATTGCAGGATCTTTGGATGTGTAGCATATGTGCATATCCCTTCTCAGATAAGAGGTAAGCTAGACCCTAAGGCAGAGAAGTGCATCTTCATTGCATATGATCTAAATCAGAAAGGTTACAGGTTCTACAATCCTTCAAACAAGGGATTCATGGTGAGTAGAGATGTTGTCTTTGATGAAAATGACTCTTGGTTTGATAGTGAATGCAGGAAGATAAAACTACCTTATGAATTGGAAGAGGAGTTTCCAAACCTCACTAAGGAGGAGCCTATTCAGAATGGAGACATCAATTCAGATGATGAAGACATTGTCAATGGTTGAACATGACAAAGTCGTTTTTATCAAGATTTATCCAAATACATGGCATTGAGTGAAAAAGTATCTCAATTGTTAGCTTTCAAGACTTGTTTGAATTTGCGTATTTGATCATAAGGACCATTAGACTCGTCATAACAAGTTTTCGTACGCTTTGCCACTTGGGATGGTCAAAGGCACCATCTTGGGTTTTGCATTCTAGGCATAGGGTTCACGAGTTGAGGATTAACCTACTCCTTCATTTGTCTATAAACAGGTGATACATGAGCATGTTGCTCTTGTGGCAACACTCTTGCTTGGAATCTATCTAGAGGTGCCTCTAGAAATCTCTATTTTACTTCCTCATTGAGATTGTCTAATGGAAACTCAAAAGGATTCATAGTAACTATAGTCATATGCCTAGTGTTTTTTCCATTGGATCTTTAAGGTCCTAAATTACCACCAGAATACTGTGGGGTTAGGACCCACAAAAGAATGTCCAGGTTCAATAATTTCTCAATAGGAAATGCCCTCTTTATATCAAATTTCAAGTAATAAAGTATGGTTATAATTGTTTTGAAACACATACACAACCACTCTCTTAGTAGGAGGAGTAGCCGGATTGTTTGTCGGGTAGTTTTATTAACCCTCTCCAAGTAGATGGCCTTCTATGGAGGTTCACACTTTAGAAAGTGAAGTATATGCATGCCTAGTATAGTCATTCCTTCTAATGGTATGGGTGGAATTCCAAGAAAATCTTCATCACCCATGCTAGCCAAGTTTCTACATCTCCCGTCTCATTCATATGTTTGGGGTTGGATGTGAGAAGGTTCACGGTTCTCTCTTTATCTACATATTGGTCACTACAAAATTTGATTATCGAGTGTGGATAAGTTGTCACATAATGATTTCTAAGCTTAACCACTTATGGATTAAGATCATCTAGATAGATATCAATCAAATAGGCATTCAATTTCTAAAATTCTAAGATCATTTGATATTCTTTGCTAGATGATTCTACTGCATTGGGATTCATGGGGTGCGTATGCATGTCCTTTGAAGCCACCATGTGATCCCAACTCAGTTCAGAATCCCTACTAGAAGAAAGTTTGAGTCTATGGATAGGGGTTACATGAATACTTCACACTGATGAAAGATGACTTTTGACTAACTTTTGTTGGACTAATATTTTACCCAATCTCAAATGCATGTACAAAAGATGAAAATAAATAGTCGAAAATCTTTGAGAGAGTAATGTGTGTGTGCACGTTGTTTCAAAACCAAAAAATGATATGCACAAAATCAATTTTCACACTTTTCTACAAAGTTTTATATCTTCCTACAAGTTATGCAACCCAAGTTGAATTGTGTCAATCGGGTATTTCTAGCTCAAGTCATGAGCCAAATACTAATCAAAGGTAGAAATTCTCACTCATGGTGATCCAATGCATTTTTGCACTCAAGTCAAGTGGATTGAGCTTTTGAAAACTCCTAAAAAATCTTCGAGCTTCTTTTAAGCTACATACTCCAATTCGAATTGTGTTGATCGAATCTTTCTACCTCAATTTATGAACAAAATACTATTCAAGATAGAAATTCTCACTTGGGGAAATCAAGAACATTTTTTCACTCGGGGTGAGTGGATTGAGCGTTTTCATTCTTTTCATAAAACTTTATGTAAGCTATACAAGTCAAGTTAAATCGTGTTAATTGGATGGTTTTAGCTTCAATTATGATCCAAATAATGATAAGGGGTAGATTTTTTACTCGAGGAAACTGAGCGATTTTTCTCACTTGAGTTGAGTGGATTCATTTTTCTTATTCTTCTAAAAACATGTAGAATATTTTTTTAGCGACACAACCCATGTTTAATCGCATCAACAAATACTTCTATTTCAAGTTATTGGCCAAATATTGATCAAGAGTAGAGACTTTAGTCGAGTCAATTGAGAACATTTTTGCACTCAAGACAGGTAAATTTAGTTTTTTTGGTCTTCTAGAAAGTTCTAAAAATTCTTCTAAGCTAAACCAAGTTGAATCTTTTCACTTGATATTTTTAGCTCACATTATGAGCAAAATATTGATTGGGGATCAATTTTTTTTGTCATGTAGAAAAGGCAAAAGAAGAGAAAAGAAGTAAAACGATTCTACACTACTATTGACCCTACCAATGGATGACTTCATAGGTTGTGCATAAGTGGCAAAATGATGACTTGGTGAAGGGGTGCATAGGTGGTGCACAAATGGCCAAAGACATGGTGCATAGGTAGTGCACAAATAGTTGTTCACGATCGTCTTGCAAGAAAAGTTAAATGCAGGTTGCAAAATGGACTTTTTGAAGGGTTTTTAAGGCTTTTTTAATGTTATGGAATTTCTAGGTGAACCCTCTCATATGGTCACATTTTGTAAAAACTAAGGTCAAAAGTGGAAAAGATAAGAAATGGAGATAGTATGCACGAGCTTATGTGTGGCCCCCCATTTAAAATTTTGTTTTCCATAAAATCACTATATAACAAAGTAGGGAGACATTGATCTTTACATGAGAAGGTTATTGGGACAACAAAGTAAGCATCAAGATAGACAAGTAGTTGAAGCGACGTACGTAAGAGGAATCGACACACCTTAAAGGAGCATTCTTGGAGATAGACTAATGAGGAAGAGCATATACTACACTTAGAGAACAAGACACACCCACATTTTGATAGTACCCAAAGAGACGAAGTGTGCAAAAGGGGAGAGAGAGAGAGAGAGGGGGGAAAGGAAATGACAAAGTATGTAGAGAGAGTGCACAGAGAGCTATTAAGAGAACAACTAAAGTGTGACAAAGTATCATCAAGGAGGTGTTGTAGGTCAACAATAGAAGTGACGAAACCTTCAACCTTATTGGAAGCTTGAAGTGCAAGGAATGCACAAGAGCAAACTGCTAGACAAGGTGAAGGACAAACAGAAAGGTTGACTACACAAATAATTATGATATTTTTTGTACTTGTGTGTGTACTTCTTTGGCTTAATTACTACACACAGAGAACATTTTGTCTTATTCTAGACACAGCTATTGTAATCTTTTATGCTAATCAAGGCACAGAGGTTTTTGGTGCAAATTGTCTTTCCTCTTCTTCTCCATTTCTCTCTTACAAACACTCAAGCCCCTTTCAACTAAAGAATCCCCCAAAAAAAATTGGCATGCATGGTTGGACAAGGCCGCTTAAGCATAGGAGGACCACAATTACAAAGTGAACAAGAAGTGCAAGGGGTGTCGATAGTGAATTGAAGAGGTAACTTTTTCTTTTCCTTGGATTTCAACTTAAGCCTAAGGAATATGATGTGCAACTCATGACGGAAACCTGGTCACAAACCTTAGGAGTTTCTTTGAAAACAACAAGAAGGAAGGTTTCTCATAGGTCAGCCAATCCTCTTTCATCCACTTCATTGGTAGGAAACATGGCAGCTCAAGTAGACCTAGAAACTTTACTTTCATGATTAAATATCAAATTACCTTCCTTTAGAGGATTAGCACATGAAGACCTTGATGAGCATGTCAGGAAAGTTTTAGCCCTATGTAAAACAAGGGGGTTAATGGGAAGAGAAGATGCATTTATAATTCTCTTCAACATTGGAAGGTCTAGTAGACAAATGGTTTAGCCAATTTGCTAACATACATTTTGCAACTTGGGACTTGATGAAGGATGCCTTCAAAGCATAGTTTCAACAAGGAAACATAGTAGAAATATCATTGAAGAATTATAGTACTTACAACTAGGTACAAGGCAGACATTTCTTGGTTTTTTTCTGGACCCAAAGCACTTATGGCTAAACTACGAGATCCTCCCCATGATTTTTTTGTCAAAAAGTGGCTTGCTAAACAACTTCGAATATCCACATAGTGCAAGTTCAAGGAATTAGTGCTCCCCATATCAACAATTGATGAGTTCATTACTATAGCAACAAGGTTGGAGCAAATTAGACACCAATATGGAAATGGATCTTCTAGTCTACCATACCCCATGGAAGTTGAAGACCCAGCAACACAATTGAGGAAAGAGCTTGAGAACTTAAGAAGAAACAAGACCCGCAAAGAAGAAGAAATTGCAATGAAACAACTAAGGCATGAAATTGAAGCATTAAAACTATAAAAGGAAGAGGAGGTCCAAGCAGAAGAATTGGCACAACTTTGACAAGAGCTACAAGAACTTCATGGATATGGCATCAAAAGTGGACTATGATGCATCATGTGTAGCAAGTAGGGACAGGTGTTAAGTGACTACCCTCTCTTAAGTGTGGCTTTATAGGTATGCAAGAAACCTATCCATGAAGCCCATGAGGAATGCCTCCATAATCATACTACAGACAAGGAGGAGCCCAACCACCACCAAGTGTAATGGCAGTTACACCAAGTCAAGGTCACATCAACAAACCACATCCTCAAGGTAAGTTTGGAAATGGTCCCAAAAGGCCAACCTAGTGGTAATACATTCAGTATTGTGTGTTGTGCTCCAAGCTTCTTCTTCTTCCTTGTGCTATTCGTGTGCTTCCGTAGATGTCTAACACTAGAACATATTAAGGGTATAAAGGCTTCTACCAAGGAAAATGAACGGGCACGATTTTGCCCCAACATCGGTGTAAGGGTCCGTATATGCATCGATAGCAAACCGCCGGTATAGGCATCGGTATAACTGCCGATATGGTCATCGGTATAAGCATTGGTATTTCTTATGCTTATACTAATGCTCATACCGATGCCTTTTTGGGCATACCACCAGCTGGGAGTATTGACGGGCAAACCAATGCCTTTTTGGGCATACCATCACGCATATCGATGACCACTTGTGCATAATTTTTTTTGGGCAGAGTGTGTTAGCTCTTGCTGTAGCAACATTACCCTGATGTTGTGTAGCAAAAGAAAATACACTCTGTCCAAAGAAAACTGATTACATGTGATGTGTAATCTAACGGCAACCAAAACATGATTTCATATAGCAAAATACTGTCAAACAAAAAGAGATGAGTAGAATGAACGATGAACCATGTACAAAAAAGATATATATTCCATAAATGAAGCATGTACAAGGGTGTGGCAAACCATTACCATATATGAGTCTAATACAAAATGTGGCAAAGCACTTCCATATAGAAACCAAATACAAAATTATGGCGCACCATTGCCATATATCAGTGTAATACAAAATTGTGGCAAAGCACTGCGATACATATGCTCAAAGGAATCAAAACCTTTATACCTACAGTCTTTCAACAAAACATATGCGTAAAATGAGAGAAATTGACATGATATTTATAAACAACAACTAAAAATACCAAACCAAGCTATAAGTTCACCTCATCATAGATGCTCCCATGAAATGATCGCTCTACATCCTGCCAAGTTCTCCAACAGTGCAACCAATCCATGACCATATCCATAAGCTTTGTCGGTTTGCGTCAGAGGATGACCCACTGCCAACTACTATAACAAATATGCAAAATGTTAGATGAACATACATGTACTTAAGACAAACAAATTCAATAATTTAAATGATACTTACAAACCGGTAGCACATAGTGTCGTATCTACTGCTACCCAAATGTGACATTCCAACTGTATCTAGATGTGTGGCCACCACATCTCTCTGCTGACTATATATTGGTCAGGAGCATGTTGTTGCTCATCCGATTCCCACTCCTCAACATCTAACCATATAGGCTTTGATAAACCTGCTCTGAACGCATCGCGAGCCTCAGACCACCGACGAGACATCACCTCATGTGTCGTGTGCTGAATCCACTCTGTGCTGACAATAGGATGCTTAGGTGTTGGCTAGTACTCTTCATATATCGATTGTGTGATATAATTTTTGGAATCTTTATCATGTTCGCTCCATTTCAACATGATATAATGTCCAAATTGTAGGAGCAAATTTGTCGTATGTGTTGACACATGGACTTTCCAGCCGCATCTGTCACTAAAGCTCCATCACGTAAATAACCTTTGAATTAGTCTTCTTAATTAACAATGAAGAATCTACCTTGCTTGCAACAAGACCTTGGTCCTGTAAGTATGTGACCAGCCTATGGTCCCAAGCTCTAGGAGCTTGCTTTAAACCATACAGTGCCTTCCTTAATTTACATACATAATCAAGTTTGTCTCTGTCTTCATATCCTGGTGGTTGAGCCATGTAGACATCTTCAGAGATCCACCAATTAGGGAATGCATTTTTAACATCTAATTGGTACAAGTTCCAATTCTTTGAAGTAGCAATACTTACTAAAACTTTGATAGTTGGCATCTTGGCTACAGGTGAGAAGGTCTCCTCATAATCCACTCCATGGGTTTGAGCAAACCCCTTTGCAATTAGCCTTGCTTTATACTTGTTTATTGTGCCATCTGAATTATTTTTCATTTTGTAAATCCACCTAGATCCTATTACCTTCATAAATGGTTTTTTGGGAACCAAATCCCAAGTGCTATTCTCTTGAAGTGCTTCAATTTCCTCCTTCATAGCTTCTTTCCATTTTTCTTCCTTGTTGGCTTCCTCAAATGAAGATGGTTCCTCTGACATAAAGTCTTTAGCTATGTATATAGAATGCTTAGTGACTAGTGATGTGTCTTGCTTTCCCTTTGAGATCTTCTAAGTGCTTGATTGGATGACTCTAGAATGTCTTCCAATTTTGTGAACTTTACCTTGCCCTTGGACTTCCAAGCTTTGAATTCTTCAAAATCAATTTGTTCTTCATCTTCTGAGTTGACATCCTCTGATATATGTGGTTCTTCTTTGGCCGGATTTGAAAAAACATTCTCCAAATCATAGGGTAGCTTTATTTTCCTACAACCATCCTGAAACCAAGAGTTATTTTCATCAAATATCACATCCCTACTAATTGTAAATCCTTTGTTAGTGGGATTATATAACCTATATCCTTTCTAATTTTGATCATAGCCAATAAATATGCATCTTTCAACTTTTGGATCAAGCTTTCCCCTAATCTATGAGGGTATGTGTGCATAAGCAATGCATCCAAAGATCTTACAATGATCTAAGGAAGGTCTCTTGCCATTCCATGCCTCATAAGGTTTCATCCCATCCAGAGACTTGGATGGAAGCCTACTGATTAAGTGTTTGTGGAAACAGCCTCTGCCCATAGATAATTAGGAAGTTTTTTCTCATTCAACATTGATCTTGAAGCCTCTACTATTAATCTATTTCTTCTCTCTACCACTCCATTGTGTTCAGGAGTGTACCTTGTTGTAGTCTCTTTCTTTATGCCTCTGTCCTATAAGAAGGATTCAAACTCATGTGAGAAATACTCACCACCTCCATCAGATATGAGCCTCTTCAAACTTTTACCTGTTTGATTCTCAACCAATATCAAATACTTCTTGAAACAAGTGAAGACTTCATCTTTATGCTTCATAAAATAAAGTATTCTCCACCTACTATAGTCATCTATGAATGAAACATAATACCTTGATGTTGACATTGATGACTCTCTACTAGGACCCCGCACATCTGTGTGTAAAATCTCCAAGTAGTCTTCATACATGTATCCTCATGGTAAAAGACTCCCATTTGTCATCAGCCTTGATGCCATTTATGATTTGCCTTACTATCTACTCCTCTTCTATTTCTTCTCCAATACTCCCAAGTTGATCAGCTACATCCTTCACCTTGGTCACATAGTCAGCTACATTGCTTTGATTGCTTCTTCAAGGTTGTGAACTCCATTCAAAGCTGGTCCTTTCTCGCCCTTGTATTTGATGAGAAATATGAAGATAGTACTTCCCAAGTCTCTTAGGAAGTCTTACAATTTCTATATTATGTAACAAAAAATAAGATATTGAATTGAGTATGTAAGACCTGGCTAGAGCATCCTTTGCACACCATGCAGCTAGTCTCTCTTGCTCTCTCTTATAGGTTGGTTTTTGCTTCTAAAGGTTGGCATTTCTTCATGTCTAGATATGTATCCATACAATCTTCTTCCTTGCAGGTAAGCCTTCATCCTTAGGGACCAAGCTCATAATTGCCCCTGTCCAATTTTTCAATGAATGATGGAAATCCTTCTCCCATTTTACCTTGATGTTGCTCCGATACCACTATTGGAGGAGATGATGGACACCTTCCAAAGATGAGATGGTGCTCCAAATTCCTACTTCACACCAGTCAAAACTGAGTTGAGAAGTGTAAATTAGTCCTCTTGAGCTTTCAAGGAAGCCCAAATGATCACCCAAGTACTTTGGAAGATGATCCTCAAATCATTGGATCAAAACAAGTAACATGGGCTTTTCACTATGAACCAAAACTTGCTATTTTGGTCACCACACCTACTCAGGAAAATGAACATTATTCCTTTCCTGGTAACAATTGGACAAAATCCTTTTGGGAATATCTAATTGACAGGTTTTACAAGTTATTTCACTTGAAATGATCAACTATGCTTAGAGAATGATGTTTAGCAAATCAAATGGTCTATCCTGACATTTTCCAGATTTAATAGTATGTAGAACAGAGGGAAATGTTTTGCACATAACTCAAGAATGGATAAGACAATTAAAATGAAACTTTGTAGCATATAAACATGTTATCTAATGAATCTATAGCAACTTAAATCACTATGAATGATCAAGTACATGCTGAGAAATGGATCAGAGAAGTTCACTATTTTGAGTGATACATGACAGAGAATAGAAAATGAAACATAATCAAAGTGTACGTATTAATGCACATAAAATACAATAATTTTGGCAATGAATGATTGCACAATATGAGGGCAATGGTAGATCTATAACTGAAGAGAGCAATATTTCTTGTATCTTCAACTTAAAAGGTAAAAACACTGATTAGATTCTTGGTTATTGTTGGCACATATAATACCCTTCTTAGAAGATTCATGTTACCATCAGATGCTTTAACATTTCCAATCTTCTTTACTGAGTTCCTAGTGTCATAACCTGCCTGAACTTCATATTTTCCTTTGGTTTCTTCAAGGTCAGACAATAATTACATTGTCTGCTACATGATTGGAGCAACCAAAATCAATATAGAATAGGTACTCAACATCTTTACCTTGCTTGGTTGTCATATTCATGAGTAATAGGGAGTCCTCTTGATCATATGTATACTTGTTGTAGTCTCTCCTTCCTCTCAATCCTCCTTGATAGTTGCTGTTGTAGCCTTGGTTGTAATTGTGATGGTAGTTGTTTCCTCCATTATTGAACCTGCCTCTTGATTGTCCATAGCCTTCTCTGTGGAAGCCTCTTCCTCTTTGATTCTTTGTGTTCTTTAAGCATTCATCTGTGGTATGATTGTTCAAGCCACAAATGTTGTAAGGTGAAGAATTTCATGTTCTCCCCTTGCCTTGCTTTCCTCATCTTCCCCTTGCTCTAGTACCTCTTCCTCTACCTATGAAATTCACTTAAGAGGTACTTGCATCTTCTTCATTCTTCTTACCTTTGCCTTCATCTTTACTCTTATTTTTATCTCTGTAAAGGGAAAAAAATTGATTACCTCTAGAAGTATCTCCATTCTTGTTGAGCTTTGTCTCATGTGTGAAGAGTTGCCCCATCAATGTATTGGGGTTAGGTATCTGCATGTCCATATATAGGTCCATTGTTGTTGTAAAAGACTCCCATTTTTCATCAGCCTTGATGCCATTAATGATTTTCCTTACTATCTACTCCTCTTCTATTTCTTCTCCAATACTCCCAAGTTGATCAGCTACATCCTTCACCTTGGTCACATAGTCAACTACACTGCTTTGGTTGCTTCTTCAAGGTTGTGAACTCCATTCAAAGTTGGTCCTTTCTCGCCCTTGTATTTGATGAGAAATATGAAGATAGTACTTCCCAAGTCTCTTAGGAAGTCTTACAATTTCTATATGATGTAACAAAAAATAAGATATTGAATTGAGTATGTAAGACCTAGCTAGAGCATCCTTTGCACACCATGCAGCTAGTCTCTCTTGCTCTCTCTTATAGGTTGGTTTTTGCTTCTA
This sequence comes from Ceratopteris richardii, assembly GCA_020310875.1. NCBI lineage: Eukaryota > Viridiplantae > Streptophyta > Polypodiopsida > Polypodiales > Pteridaceae > Ceratopteris > Ceratopteris richardii. The sequence continues at coordinate 104,559,185 of CM035428.1, read as the reverse complement.
AAGGTTGGCATTTCTTCATGTCTAGATATGTATCCATACAAGATTCTTCCTTGCAGGTAAGACTTCATCCTAAGGGACCAAGCTCATAATTGCCCCTGTCCAATTTTTCAATGAATGATGGAAATCCTTCTCTCATTTTACCTTGATGTTGCTTCAATACCACTGTTGGAGGAGATGATGGACACCTTCCAGAGATGAGATGGTGCTGCAAATTCCTGCTTCACACCAGTCAAAACTGAGTTGAGAAGTGTAAATTAGTCCTCTTGTTCTTTCAAGGAAGCCCAAATGATCACCCAAGTACTTTGGAAGATGATCATCAAATCATTGGATCAAAACAGGTAACATGGACTTTTCACTATGAACCAAAACTTGCTATTTTGGTCACCACACCTACTCAGGAAAATGAACATTACTCCTTTCTTGGTAACAATTGGACAAAATCCTTTTGGGAATATCTAATTGACAGGTAATTTTCACAAGTTATTTCACTTGAAATGATCAACTATGCTCAGAGAATTACGCTTAGCAGATCAAATGTCTATCCTGACATTTTTTAGAGTTAACAGTATGTAGAACAGAGGGAAATGTTTTGCACATAGCTCAAGACTGGATAAGAAAATTAAAATGAAGCTTTCTAGCATATAAACATACTATCTAATAAATCTATATCAACTTAAATCACTACAAATGATCAAGTACATGCTGAGAAATGGATGAGAGAAGTTCACTATTCTGAGTGATACATGATAGAGAATAGAAAATGAAACATAATCAAAGTGTATGTATTAATGCACATAAAATACAATAACTTTGGCAACGAATGATTGCACAATATGAGGGCAATGGTAGAGCTATAGTGCGAGCTCAATATCCACTTGAAATCCCTCTGAATGTCTCTCTAAATTGGGCTCTTCATATGCGACTTTTGAAGTCTACTTTTATAGCTAAAGTTGGAGCCATTTCGAAATTCAAACTCCCACCAAAAATATCCCTAGAGTTTGGGATTTGAAATTTCATCTAACTTACCAAAAAACTCATAACTAGATCTCCTAAGAACTCGTGATTGCAAGTTCTCTTTTTACATGTGCACTTTTACAAAGATAAAAGTCATGCTTTTACAAGTGGGTAGTCATATGTGAGTTCATGTGAGTTCATAGAAGTGAATATCCAAATGTTCAAGTATGTAGGATTGGATCCATTTGCACCAACAATGAGGACCAATGAGGAGCTTCTCAAAACCATGTGCAATGAGATAGGCATGTATCTTTTCATATCGAGCACGTGGTGCTTGCTTCAAACCATATAATGCCTTTTTCAACCTACACACTCAGTGTTCATGCCCTTTCTGCACAAAGCCATGGGGCCGGAAAACATACATGCAAGTCACTATTCAAAAATGCAGTTTTAATGTCCAACTGATGTACATTCCAAACATGATGAACTACAAGTCCATAGATGCTATGAACTGTAGTCATTCAGCAAGTAGGAGCAAAGGTCTCATCAAAATAAATGCCTCTTTCCTCAGCATAACCTTTTGCAACAAGCCTAGCCTTATACCTATCAACTGTTCCATCAAGTTTATGCTTCACCTCCTATACCCACTTAGAGCGAATGGCCTCTTTCTAGGAGACAAGTCACATAAAGACTAGGTACCATTCTTCATTATAGCATCATACTCAGATTGCATAGCAACCATCCATTTTCTTTTATTTTATGCTTCATCAAACAAAACAGGCTCATTCTCATCACATATACTAGAGGCACCCATAGCATAGCAATCTGATGCAAAACAACCACTATGAGAGGCAAAATGAGTATGATATGGAAGAGGTGTATCCAATTTGCTATCAGGCAAAGTCTGAACAAGCGATTTTGGCATAGTTTTTGCCTCCTCAATATCATCTCTCTCACTACAAGAAATAGGGGGGCATAGCGATGCCCCCGAATTGAAAAAAAAACGAATACCATTGCTTATGCGACGCTAGCGTCGCATAAGTGAGGGTGCTATTTTCGGATTTTCTTTTTCCCGGCCATTCATCACATAAGTGATGCTTGCGTCGCTTATGTGACGCTAAATTAGAGCGTTGCAAATACCGTCGCTAACTAGTGACATTATTTGCGATGTTGGAAAACTGGACAGCGTCGCATATGCGACACTCTGGAATGTAAAAAAAAAAATCGATTTCTCTTGACACATTTGTGCCCGGATTTGGACGCGAAAGCAAGAAGAGACCGAGAGAGAGAGAGAGAGAGAGAGAGCGAGAGAGAGAGAGAGAGAGAGACGCGCATCTCATTGAAGCAAGGTATGCGCACACACACACATACACACACATACATATGCATACACACACACATAGACACATGCAGACACATACACATAGACACACACACACATACACACAAATACACACACATATACACACATACACAAATAATGTTGCATACACACATGCACACATAATGCATACACATGCACACACATATACACACACATACACACACACATACACACATATAAACACATATATGCATACACACACATAGAGTGACATGCAAACACATACACATACATGCATACATAATGCATATGCATATGTGTACATACATACATACTTACATGCATACATAATTCTTATGCATATGCGTACATACAAACATACATACTTACGTGCATACACACATATATGCATACATAATGCACATGCATACATACACATACATAATGCATATGCATACATAATGCATATGCATACATAATGCATATGCATACATAATGCATATGCATACATAATTCATATGCATACATAATGCATATGCATACATAATGCACATGCATACATACACATACATAATGCATACACACACATATGCATACATAATGCATACACACACATACACACACATATGCATACAAACATGCATACACATACACACATAGACACATACACACACATACACACATACACACATATAAACACATACACACTCATAGACACACACACATACACATAGACACGCACACACATACACACACATATACACACACATACACACATGGACACATACACACATAATGATGCATTCACACACATACACATGCATACACACATACACACACATATACACACACACATACACACATACACACACATACACACACATACACACATATAAACACATATATGCATAATGCATATGCATATGCATACATACATACTTACATGCATACATACACATACATAATGCATACACACACATGCATACATAATGCATACACATACATACACACACCTATGCATACATACATGCATACACACACACATAGACACACACACACATAGACACACATAAACACATACACACTCATAGATGCGTAGCGACACATACACATAGACACACACACATACACACACACATATACACAAACACATACACACATAGACACATACACACAAAATGATGCATATAATAATGCATACACACACATACACATGCATACAGACATACAGACACATATATACACACATACACACACATATATGCATACACACACATAGAGAGACATACACACACATACACATACATGCATACATATGCATACATAATGCATATGCATATGCATATGCATACATACATACTTACATGCATACATAATGCACATGCATACATAATGCACATGCATACATAATGCACATGCATACATAATGCACATGCTTACATACACATACATAATGCATACACACACATATGCATACATAATGCATACACACACATATGCATACATAATGCATACACACACATACACACATATGCATACATAATGCATATGCATATGCATACATACATACTTACATGCATACATAATGCACATGCTTACATACACATACATAATGCATATACACACATATGCATACATAATGCATACACACACATATGCATACATAATGCATACACACACATACACACAGATGCATACATACATGCATACACATACACACATACACACACATAGACACATACACACACATAAACACATACACGCTCATAGATGCATAGCAACACATACACATATACACACACACAAACATACACACATAATGATGCATACACACACATACACATGCATACACACACATATGCATACATACATGCATACATATACACACATAGACACATACACACACATAGATACATACATACACATAAACACATACACACTCATAGACACACACACATACACATAGACACACATACACATACACACATAGACACATACACACATAATGATGCATACACACACATATGCATACATACATGCATACACATACACACATAGACACATACACACACATAAATACATACATACACATAAACACATACACACTCATAGACACACACACATACACATAGACACACACACACATATACACACACACAAACACACATAGACACATACACACATAATGATGCATACACACACATACACATGCATACACACATACAAACACATATACACACACACATACACACATACACACATATATGCATACACACACATATATGCATACACACACATAGAGAGACATACTCACACATACACGTACATGCATATATATACATACATAATGCATATGCATATGCATACATACATACATACATACATGCATACATACACATACATAATGCATACACACACATATGCATACATAATGCATACATAATGCATACACACACATACACACACATATGCATACATACATGCATACACATACACACATGGACACACACACACATAGACACATACACACACATAAACACATACACACTCATAGATGCACACACATACACATAGACACATACACATAGACACACACACACATACACACACACATACATGCATAGACACATACACACATAATGATGCATACACACACATACACATGCATACACACATACACACATACACACACACATACACGCACATACATACACACACACATGCATACATACACATACTTAATGCATACACACATACATATGTACACGTATATATATATTGATTTCTAACCATTTAGTTTTATATGTTAGGTATTATGGATCCTAGTAGAGAGAGAAACGTGAAACTCACTCTCATAAAAACTCTTATGAGAGCAAGAGTTCCGTCTGATACTCTAGGGGCCATCATGTGTGATTACTCAGAGATGTCTAATGAGGAGCTGGACTATACGATCCGGATTCTTACCCAGCGATCAGACGAGGGCTCTTCTGTGGCTCCACATGCAAGAAGAGAGCTATCTGCTGATAGGTATGTTTTTTTTTTCATAAACTTTTTTAATGATATTATAACACATATTTTTATTTATTTTTATCTATCTATTTTCAGGACACCTATACCACCTCCAAATCGTGATAGCAAAGCAGAGTTGCCTATGAGCACATGCATAGGCACCTTAGGACTAAAGTGCGATATAGAGCCAGAGGGGAACATTGTGTACATAGGAAATGGATTGGAGTTCAAGAGAAGAATGTGGGCACTATGCGACTCTTACCTGCGCTTTGTCCACTTACCGTGGAAGTAAGTAAAAATTTTACATATAAATTGAATTAAATATCTTATGTTTTATTTACATTATGTTTTTTATTTTTGTAGCGAGCATGATGAGAGGGATAAAAAATATGTACTTAGTTCACTTGAGACAGAGTTTGGGACAGGATGGTCGCTTAAGTGGTGTCTAAAAGAGATGCAAACACTTATGGCTCATCGTCATGATAATGCACGGTATGCACTGCTTTTATGTATATATATGTGGATATGAGTATGTGTGTTTATGCATGTATGTATGTATATGAGAGAGAGAGAGAAAAGAGTGAGACTAGAGGTATAAATACACGCATACACGCACATATATATCATATATGCACATTTACACACATATACACATACATGCACATTTATACATACACACACATACATGCACATTTTTACACACACATACACATGCATGCAGTTACACACATATAATGAATACACATAGACACATACACATACTCACATACACGTACACATACTCACATACACATACACATGCATAATCATATGTACACACACATAGACTCATATAATCATATTTACATGCATATATACATATACACATGCATATATACACACACACAACACATGCATATGCACATATAGATACACATACATACACAACACATGCAAAAATCCTAAATTGAAAACACTAATTTTGATATTAGGGTTATAAAACCTCTAATTTAAAAACTCTAATTCAATCTTTTAGCCATATGTTTGAAGTATATGTACACATTGCATCTATTCCTCCGACGTCCTACTAGAGAGATGTCTCTCCTCCCAACCTTATGCCTCTATATATAGCTACTCGAATCAACGAGAATCATAATACATATAAAGATATATACACATCATGTAGATAGGATACATAAATATAAAATGGAGTAGATATATTATGCATCACACATACATGCCTAAATGCACACATAAATATATATATATATATACATGCATACATATTTACATGTACACATTTACACATATACATATATACATGTACACATCATATATACATGCCTACATGCACACATAAACATATATATACATGCATACATATTTACATGTACATATTTACACATAGACACATATACATATATACATGTACACAATTATAAACACTTGCATATATTATATGAATACATGAATATTTTACATAAATGCATATGCATATATACACATATGCATATTTAACACATGTATACATATATCACACACATGCAAACACATACATATACATGAAATACATATATATGCATACTAACATATGTATACATATAATACACATGAATACACACACATATGCATACATACATGATAAAAATTTGCTCCTCGAAGATAAAGCTATATATAAAATAATTAGGCATACCCCCGAGCTTCATGTTCTAACTTAGAAGAACATGATTTCATCTCTCTAGTAGGATTCATCGTTATTGAAGTTAGTAAAAAAATCTATTATCTGATATCCATTCAGAAGCTTCAAGTTATTGATCGATAACTAGAGTAGAATTTACTATCCTATCTGCTCATATGTTTTCATTATTGCCATCATTTTGGTAAGACATCAATATAGTCTCATCTTTAGTATCCTTATTGATTTCATTTATTTCTTCTATTGTTAAATCTATGTTCTCATGAATCACATCATCTATTGATGGATTAATATCTATTTCTAGTAATTCCTCTTCCTTATCAGTAGAATCAACATGTAGAAAATTATCCTCTTCATCAAAAACATTAGTATCATTATCACATATAATGATTCTAATTTCTATTTCAGATGTTGATGTATCAGTATTTGATGATGAATCATCAAGAGAACTTTCTTCGATCTCTCTAACAATAAACTGTTCAAGCAATGACCTACCTCTAGGTTGCACATGAATGACTTGCCACCAAGGATGAGCATCTAAGTTTTTATAAAAAAATGCTTGTTCAATATTCCTAGGAAGAATATATGGTTCTTTAGTAGATCGCATTACCTTGGAAGAATCAATTGCCCAAAACCCAGATAATTCCTTTCTTAATGTGGAATTACTACCTTTATACTCGACTCGAAACCAGTCAACCTTCAAAATGACCTATCAAAATATATAACAACCAACAAAAACCCATTATTAGGTGCTTAAAAAAATAACTAACTCTATCAAAAAAATGTAAACTTTTTCTACCTGTTTGAATGTACGAAATGAAATTTCGTAGATACCAACAATAGTTCCTACGTAACCAAATTCACTATCTATAAGGTTCGTGTCTTTTGAGCTAGCACGTGATAGTTGCTTGAAAGAAGCAACAATACTAGAATCCTCAGTTTTTACGTAAAGAATCAATGGCTTTGATTCTAATATGTTGTCCAAAAGCCCACATATTAGTGAACATTCGAGCCTGCAAAATAAATTCAATTAGTAAATTGAAACTAACATACATATATGAAAAAATTAAAATACTATTTTAATAAAATTACCTTTCGTTCACAATCTATCATTAACTCTCTTTGCGCATCTGAGATTTCTTCATTATTTGCGTTGGCGCGTTGCAAACAACTATATAGCCAATCCATGAAAGAAGATATATCTGTAATCTCATTATTATCGAGATTACGTTTAAATCTTTTGTTTTTTTGCCTTTTACTTTGGAGATTTTGAAGTTCCTCGTACTCGCTAAGGAATGCTTGCATGCATTCGCTATTATATGCTACAAAAGTAGAAACATCATTTTTTTCTTGAAATGTAAATAAGAATGGAACCCCCTTATCTGATAATTACATGCACTCTTCAAGCATCCAACCCTTTGCCATGGATCCTTTCTGGTTTCGCTCTTTGTCGCACATAACCTTTTAATATTCCTATAAATCGCTCGACCCAAAACATCCATCGAGTGTTGACAACACCTGAAATCTCTATTTCATCTACAAGATGGACTAATAAATGAACCTGAATATCAAAAAATGAAGTAGGAAGTTTTTTCTCCATCAAACATAGTAGCTCTTTGCATTCATGTTTTTTTTGTGGGATCGAGTTTTTGTCAATCTCTTTGGATGTAATCCACCTATACATATCATAAAAACAATTATAAAGAAGTTAGTTAAAAAATAAAAGATATCCAATATTCATACATATTAAATATAAAAGTATCATAATTACCTTATAAGTGATCCAAGACGATAGATCACATCTCGTACTCCTTTCGTTGTACATCCATCGATAACCAAAGGTAAAATATGTTTCAAAAAGTTATGGCAATCATGGGTCTTTAACCCAGATAAGCTCTTATCATCCATAGTAAACATGTTTTGAAAAGATGCTCCATATCCTGTAGGAGTCTTAATCAATTGAACTCTATTGTTGATAGTCTGTGTCTCTTTTGTCGTAAGTACCCAAGGAGCAGGTGCATAAGTCATTTCTTGTCGATGTCTATCAAAAACTGGCCATAACTTTGGTTTGGATTTTTTATCTTTCAAATCATTCCTTGATGTTGTGGTATCTTTTAGTCCAAGAAGATGTTGCCATTGTGAATAACCAATATTTTTTAATATATGCATAGGATCAAGAAGATGACATACTTTTTACTCTTTCCAAGAATACCATATTGATATGTTCTCTGCGAGTGCCAATTTTCCTTTACCTCTGTTCACATACTCATTATTTGGATCATCACTGAAGATTTCTGATTCTGGATCTATCAGAGGTCTATCTGTCCATTTTTTATACCAATCCACAGGTGTCATAGGTTTTGGACACTGACCTGTTTCAAGCTTTCCATTAAAATGTATCGCTTCTCTTTTAGATCTTAATGGATGATCATCAGGCAAGAATTATCGATGTCGAAGATAAATATTTTTGTTGAGATTCTTACTATAGATTGATCTCAACCAATCACCACAATATGGACAAGCTTTATAACCCTTAGTAGATATTCCTGCATCATGGAAAATGATAAAAATATAATTAGATTAAATCATATTTATTTACATGCATATTGAATAAAAAAATTACATCAATACCTGAACAAACACCATATCTTGGAAAATCATGAATAGTCCAAGCCACAATACCACGAACATTGATGCTTTTCAATACATCAATGACATTAATACCTCTCCATAACTCTTGAAGATCGTCAATAAGAGGAGCAAGATATATATTCATATCTTTAACTTGTCTTTTGCCTGGGATTAAAAGTGAAAGCATTAAATGTTCCTTTTTAATGCTAAGATATGGCACAAGATTGTAGTTTATGACTACCACTGGCCATGTTGACCATTTACTAGATTTCATGGAGAATGGATTAACCCCATCTAATGCAACTCCTAACTTTAGATTCTGTGGATTTTGTGCAAATTCAGGCCATGTAGAATAAATTTGCTAAAAAGCAACACTATCATGAGGAATTCTGATTATTCCATCAGTACTTTTGTGAGCTCATATCGTGATTTTGACACAACATATCGAAGCTGTTTTGATCTCCTATTCACCTTGAATATGCTCACCAAATTTTGTGCAATTTTGAGATTATGATTGAAGGGGTGTCGATGATGCCGTAGACGAGGTAGCGACCTTCTCTAATACCAATTGTTGGAGTTTGAGGTCTATAGAAGCATGCGAATAGCACAAGGAATAAGAAGAAGCTTGGAGCACAACACACAATACTGAATGTATTACCACTAGAATGTACAAAGATAAGTAGCATTAGGGTAATAGGCGTATATAAAAGCCGAGGGAAAAAACCTCCTAAAGAGGGAAAAACGTGCCCCGGCGGTCCTAGTGTGTTCACACACATCACTAGCTAAATATATCAATAACCCTGATGTAAAAATTTGACTATTTCTAAAAAAAAGTCAAACATAATACCCAATCAAGTTCTACTATAACCATAATTGATTTTGATGTGTTTGTAATAGCAAACCAAAAATTGTATATTAACTTGGCAAAAAGGGATAAATTTACTTGTATAGTCAATAGAATAGTGTGTTCATAGCCCAAAACAACATTGAATCAACTTTTTGACCTTGCAAAAAAAAGTAGTTTTGAAGTACTAATGAGCTCTACTATGCTCACAAAATTCTGTGCAATTATGAGATAGTGCTTAGAAGGGTGTCAATGATGTCATGTGGAAAGTGGTGACCTAATCTAACACCAATTGTTGGACTTCAAGGACTATGGAAGCACTCTCAAAGCATAAGGAAGATGAAGAAGCTTGGAGCTTCACACTGTGTGTATTACTAAGTGAATGCTCAAAAAATAAGTAACCTTTTGTGGTTGTAGGCATATATGAAAGTTGGCAAAAAGAAACCTCCTTAAAGAGGTAAAAAGTGCCCCAATGTTCCTAAGTCTATTCACATGCATCACTACCAAAATATGCTAACATCCATAATAGCTAATGTACTTTCATTATTATTTTTGGAGGAAGCAGATGCATAATTACCTGGCCCCTTGCATACTTTTACATTTAATTGTTGTCTTCTTCTTGATAGAAATCCCTTGTATAATGTCCATACTTGCCTCATATGTAGCAATCATGTATCTCCAATACCTAGATTGATTTTGTCTTCCTCCTCTTTTTCTATGTATCCCCCTTCTTTTTTGTGATGAAGAATAGCCTCATTGATGTTAGTTGAGTCTTGACCTTGACCTCTTCCTTTGCCATTTCCTTTTTATCTTCCTTTTTCCTCACCTTTACCTACATAAAACACTTGGGCCTCATCACCCTTTTATTTTATACTTCCAATTTTCATCTCCTCTATTATCATCAAGGCTACAAGTTTCTCAAAATATCATAGTTTATTTCAAAGAAAGATCCATCATTGAATTTAGAAGTACAATTATATATGTGCATAGCACCCATGGCACCCCTCCGAATCCCATAAAGCAAGGTTTAGATGCATAATAACTATTAGGATACAAAAATCAAAGTTCTACTAAGGTAGACACTATGATGGGATGAGTTGAAGGCCAGACAAGATAATTGGTTTAAACTAGGTAGCCCGAAGGCCCAATGATCCCTCAAAGGTTCTATTTTAACATCTCACCACCAAGTGATTAGGGGTTTCCAAATGCAACACACAAGGTTTGAACCCCTGCCCCTAGCCATGAGAGATGAAAGGCCCAACCAATTGAGATAATGTGCATAGACACGTCAAAATGTGATAGTTGTTATCATAAATATGACAAATTATTGAGCCTAAAGCATCAATTCTTGAGCTTCAAGATTAAAACATTTATATTGTTAATAGGTGACTTCCTTCAGTTTTTTAAATTAATTTCTTGATTATATCTTTATATCCCTCATGGATGTCCAGTAAAGCCTCTCTACAATTTCCAATTCCCTCATAGATGTATCTAGGTCTAGAATATATCCAATCATTTACATTGCTAATATGTTATAAGAGGATGCGGATTGTCCTCTTATCCATCTAATTCAATTCTACAAATTCTCTCATTTGATTGTTAGTGGGATTCTATCCTAATATAGTATTGGGTCTAATCCTATGTTGCATTTATTTGATTGAATAATAGAAAAATACCGAATATACTCGTTTTATTTGAGGATTTTTTAATATGCCCGAATAAAAAATTGGATACAAATTTATTTTTGATCGAAAGCTTTTCAATCGAAGAGCTTTTCGATCAAAATCACTTTTGATCGAAAAGCTATTTCTAAGCAAAAAAATTAGTTTTTTTCATTCCATCAAAAAGCTTATTCCGCGCATGCTTCCTAGAAAGTTGTTAGAGCTTTACTAGTATCATAGCATTCAGAGAGATCTTTCCTCACCATATCATTTAGGTATTGATTTATTTTTCATTTATTCTCTACTTTATTGTTATGTTTGTGTGTCATGCATATGTTATGATTCGCATATGCATCTCTTACGTATGTATGATTTGTATTTATGTTATTCATTTTTATGTTTTTTAATAATCAAAAGTATACATGTTTGACTTGCAAAAGTGTTTTACTTGTACACTTTGATGAGTAAAAAATAAACCACTATTGTGATTGTCTCACTCACTACATCGATTCTTGCTCTCGTAGTAGTATAGGACTGAGCAATAAATCTATTGAGATTTGTTTGGATCACCACCTCGATTCTTACTTTCTCAATAGTATAAGGAGTGTATAGGGACTATTGTGATTGTCTAATTCTTTGACCCTTAATCTCACAATAGTCATTTAGATTTGTGTGAGCATAATTACATAATGTAGGGTTATAGGAACTATTGTGGTTGTCTAATTGTTTGACGCTTATTATCACAATAGTTATATACATTCATGTGACAAGAATCATACATAGTATAGGAAGTGTATATGAACTATTATGAATGCCTGATCCTTTGACTCTTACATTCTTAATAGCTACATAGGTTCAATTCAAGCTTATAATTAAACTTTCCATTCATATATAAATATACTTATCTAATTATCTATCTATTTATCTATCCATGAAATTATTCATCTATCTATTTATCCATATTTATCTATAGATTCATCTATTTATTCATGTACTTTATCATCTACCTATGTATCCATCTATCTATCTATTCAATTATCTATCCAATCAATTGTTCATATATCTATTATTTATTTATTTATATATAGATCTATATATCTATATTTAGCTATCTATTCCATTATCTATCCATTCAATTATTCATTTGTCTATCATTTATTTATCTATATATTAATCTACCTATCCATACACCTATTGATTTATCTATTTATATGTGTACTTAAAGATGTATTTACGTATCTATCACTTTATTTATGAGTCATATTTGTTATTATTTCTTTTATGAATTAGATTAATGTTTAAAGATTTAATATTAATCAAAAAATTTTTAATTTGATAGTCTATTTCTTATATTTGCACAAATGGTAGGTAAAATAAATAAGCACAAGTGAAAGATTTTGGAATAGTTTTTCTACTCATACATGTATGGAATGTGACAAGACCATATCACATTAGCAATGGATATATGAAATTACAAGGAGTTACTCAAACAATTATGTGAACAAAAAAGGTTAGCCTCGAAGATAAATTTGGAAGCATATCAGGAGGAGCACAAGTACTAGGTGAACAAATGTCCAAAGAGCTCACTCACATCTTTGGAAAAATAATAAAAGTAGCAGAATCTTTGGCATTAGATATCACAACAATGCCATGATTTATCGACGAAATAAAATTTGTCAATTTACACTACCAAACAATGAAGAGAGAAAAGAGAGTGAGACCTCCCACCATCAAACATGCAAAGAGACCAATGATAACAACAACAATAGATCCATATGCAGATCTACATGTGAATATGGGGGATCAAACATCCAACAACCTATGTTTGCTCCCACATTCATTTGTTCATTATGGAATGGTGGTATGTTGGATATGTGGCTCAAGAAAATGAAAAAAGAGTATTTAAACATACCACAAAGCAGAAGTCCAGTAGACACACAAGGGGATATAGCTATAGTGAAGACAAATATTTGGAAGTTAATCAATGGATTGTTGCAAACAATGTTAATCCTACACACTTGTAATATTTTGTACAATGGTCTCCATCCAGGCAACATACTATTACATTTGAAGGCAAGAGTGTGTACATTGCATGTCTTATTTCCCGATGGCACCCCTTAATTTGCAGGGACTCTCTCTCTCTGAACATGACTCACGAGATCGATTCCTCATGAAGATTATTCCTTCAGTCTACCACCTAGCCACGTTCCTCCTAATAAATGATTCTCTCCTTAATTGGAGTCACATGGTTGGCATCTCACATGGGTGCCACATGGCACTCATGTGTGTGCCCTTCTAATAAAGCCCACGAGATGGTTCATACCATCTCTTCAAGAGTGACTCCCTTCATAACATTTCCTTCCCCTTAATTCCTTTTTTTTCCTCAAAATGGTATTGGAAGGTCTAATAGAAAGAGGGAATCAATAGGATGGTACTCCCACTATATCCCCATGCACTTCATGTACATGGTCATATCTCTGTGTTGTTTCCCTGTATCCTTCCCCTTAAAAAAACTCTTGGGAAGATAATCTAAAACTAGGAAACCGTCTCTGAAGGGTGCTAACCCACTCCCATGTGGCACTATCTTATGAAGTATTTTTCCACTTTACTAGAAACTCTTTATATAAGTGACTTCTCATCCGTTTCTCTCGAGTGCATAATATGCTCTCAAGCTCATGTGGAATAGATTGAACAGAAATAGGCTCTACTACCTCACTGTCTGGAATGAGGTTGTCATATTCACCCAGTCTTTTCTTAAGTTGGCTAACATGAAAAACTGGATGGATTTAACTGTTCTCTGGAAGTTAGATCTGGTAAGCCATCTTTCCTATTCTCTTAAGTATTTGGAAAGGTTCACAATACCTAGGAGATAGTTTTGTACAAGGTCCCATCTTCGTGGTTTCAGATCTAGAGGGAACTCTAAGATAGACATGCTCTCCTACCTCAAAGTTGATGTCTCTCCTTTGAGGGTTAGCATAGGCTCTAGCTCTATCCGGAGCTCTCCTAATGAGGTCCTTAGCAAGCCTAAGCATATCGTTCATCTCCTCCAAGAAGTCCTTTGCAGCTTGAACTTTCTCATTCTTCAATCCTACTGCATAAGGAGCTCTTGGCTGAAACCCATACATAAGCATAAATGGACTACGCCCAGTGGAAGAGTGCTTGGCACTATCATATGCAAACTCTACTATAGGTAAGTACTCTTCCCCATTAGGTTTCCTTTCATTCACATATGCTCGAAGCATATCCTCTAGGATTTGGTTAACCCTCTTTGTTTGCCCATCCAACTATGGATGTTTGGCTGCACTCATGCTAAGTTTTATATCCAACCTTTTGAAGAACGCTCTCCAAAAGTTGCTAGTAAACTTCCTATCCCGATCAGAGACTATGTCTAAGGGAAGACCATATAATTGGTATAGGTTCTCACAAAAAGCCCAGCCAACTCCAGTGTCTTCACTATAGTACGTGTCGGAATAAACCTAGGCATTTTGGTTAAAATATCCATAATTACCCAGGCCGAGTCCTGCCCTCTCTGTTTCTTAGGTAAACCGACTATAAAGTCCATAGAGATACTCTCCCACTTCCCATTAGGAATATCCAATGGGTGGAGTAGTCCTCCAATTCTCAACCTCTCACTTTTATTGACCTGGCATTTAGCACACTTAAGCACATATTCTAGGACGTCCTTATGAAGTCCAAGCCAATAAAACCGCCTCTTAACAAGATCATAAGTCTTGTTAACTCCTGGGTGTCCCGCACTAGGTGTGTCATGACACTCATACAAAATATGCCGTCTCATCTCAGGATCTCTAGGGACACACACCTTACCTTTATATAACAGATATCCATCATGGACACTGTAATTCTTCCACTTGAATCCTTCTTGAGTACCCATCGATACTCCATCCTCACCAGAAACCCGTATATCATGATCCACATTCTCTATGGCTTCCCAAATTTTAGAATATCCAGGATCAAGCCTACATTTCTCTCTAATGGGCTCAAGTAGCTCATTAGTGATCTACGTAAAACTATCCATTGAGCATAGGCATGCGGCTAAGTGAATCAGACACTACATTAAACTTTCCCTTCCTATACCTAAGCTCATAAGCAAACTCCTGAAGGGTCTCTGCCTAGCTGGTCTTATGACCTTTAAGGTATGTTTGATTAGAAAGCCACTTAATGCTCTCTTGATCACACACTATCGTAACTTTGGCACCATATAAATAATGACACCACTTCTTCAAAGCATGGAAAATTGCATACAACTCCTTCTCATAGACAGAGTAATTTTTCTGAGCCGGTTCTAGTTTCTTAATCTCAAAAGCTACTGGTCGACCATCCTGAACTAAAACTGCTCCTATGGCAAAATCACTCGTGGTAGTCTCAACCACAAAAGGTTTGTTGGGATCTGCTATATGTAAAAGTGGAGTTGTACCAATTGATACTTTCAATTTCTCCATACTTTGCTTATGTTCGTCTCCCCAATGAAAGACTTTCCCTTTCCCTTTAAGTTGTTCCATCATTGGGACAACAATTTTGGCATAATTCTTAATGAATCTTTGATAGAAACTTGATAGACCTGGGAAGATCTGCGGCTCTTCCAGGTTCCTTGGATGTGTCCATTCCATAATAGCCCTTACTTTTTTAGGATCCATCTGGATTCCATTCTCGGAGACTATATGCCCAAGGTATCTAACCTCTATTTTGAAAAATTCACACTTTGACTCCTTAGCAAAGAGTGAATTTTCCCTTAGCACTTGAAATACCTTTCTTAAGTGTTCCAAGTGTTCCTCTTCTAATGCACTATAGATCAGAATATCATCCAAAAAATCTACTACAGTGTCCTAGATAAGGCAGTAAAACATTATTCATGAGCTTCATGAAAGTGGTAGGAGCATTGGTGAGACCAAAAGGCATCACCAAAAACTCATAGTGCCCATATCTAGTCTTGAATGCAGTCTTAGGGACATCCTCTGCCCTAATCCTAATCTGATGATATCCTGATCTAAGGTCAAGCTTGGTAAAATACCTAGCTTGATGTAACTGATCAAATAGATCTTCCAATCTAGGCATTGGAAATCTATTTTTGATAGTTACCTTATTAAGTGCTCTATAGTCTATACATAATCTCATAGAGCCATCTTTCTATTTAACTAGGAGCATTGGTGATGCCCAAGGTGAGCTACTAGGTCTAATGAAGCCTTTATCTAAATAATCATGTAATTGCCTCTCAACCTCCTCATGCTCAGAAACACCAAGCCTATATGGTGGCTTACAAATAGGGTTAGTGTTAGTAACTACCTCAATAGCATGGTCAATGTCCCCTCTCTCAGGTGGTAGCCCTCTAGGTAAGTCAGTGGGAAAAACATCTCTATACTCAAACATAAGATCTTTAAAACTTTTAACCACACACTCTTGCAAGAAAGAATAATAGAAAGTATTGTCCATATTTACATTCGTAGCATGAAAATATACATCAGATGAACTGTCTCTACAATCTTGTATATCATGACTATACAATAAAAAGATCTCCTGTACATGTTGAGAATGACAAAGACTATACAACTCTAAAGATGAAATGAGAGGTGCACTAGGTACATCTCTCTCTCCATGAATACAAAATTTACTTCCATTTCTTTCAAACTGTTGTTTTGATAGCTTCGTTTAAGTGTGTCTCCCAACCCCCATAGCCACTCTCTTCCTAACACAAGATATGTCCTCTCCATATTCATAATTTGGAAGTCCATATGATCTGTATAATCCTACATCTTGACTTCCAAATTGGATACCATAGTATCCCATATCCTCTTATCTTCCCCTTGCATCATAGATACTATATATTTATGTGCATTGGGTTGCTGGGGAATCTTAAGTTTCTTGACCAGAGCATAGTTTATAAAATTATGAGTAGTAGAGTTATCTATCATGACTCGCACCCTGGTTCCCTATACACTACCATGAAGTTTAACTAGGTCATGTGGTCCAAACTGTGGTGACCACAATGACTGAGCCAAACAACAGGTGTCCTCTATATCCTTGTGCATCACTTCCACTCAATTGTAGCAAGAGTTGCCATGAATAGGAAGTGTCTGCACTAGGTGGACCGCCTTTTTGCCCCTTTCAGGGACCGTACTACTCTCTGGACCTCTCTTCCTTTCTTCCCCCTTCTTGATGGACAGTTCCACTATGAATGGCTAGGAGATAAACACTTAAAGCATAGGTTCTCTCTTTTGGCCCTCTCAAACTGGTCTGTAGGTAACTTAGGCCCTTGTGATCTTTATTTTTAATGATAATTTTGTTTTTCCCCAATGGCCACTTCTTCTTGAACTTAGTTGTGCTAAGAGGCTTGACGGGTTGATCTGTCTCCATAGGAGTATATTGAGGATGATTATGGTCCTCATAAATCTATGCATACTTGATCGCCTCCTCAAACGTCTTAGGTGCATTCCTTCTTACCTCTCTCTTGGTGGCTTTATCTAAGCCTCTTACAAACCCTCTAGTTTTTTGGAAATCATCTAAGCCCTTAAGTTTCAAAATGATCTCCCTATAGTGGGATATGTAGACCATCAAAGGCCTACCTCTCTGGGTGATCCTATCCCACTCATCCCAATTCCTCTCATCCTCATTCTCAAGAAGAAACTCTTTTAGGAAAAGAGTTTCAAACTGAGTCCAATCTGTAGGGATTGAGTTCACCTCCTTGAGACTCATCCACCACTTATAAGCACGCGGGCCAAGCGAGAGACTCACCTCTAGCACACGGTACTCTGGTGGGGTGCCCTTTAGTTGATGCAAATCATGCCAGTTTTGTAAAAAAAAGTGTAGATTGCATCCTTGTTTCCATCTCGGTCATCCCCCATAAAGGTAGGTGGCTTTAAGTCTTTCAGGAGGGGAGCTTCCCTAGAGCTCTCTCCTTTGTGCTTATTAGGAAGAGAAGTATCTTTCCTAGTCATCTCTAGAGGAAGAGTAGGTGTTTCTCTTTCCTTCCTAGCTAGGAAAGAGGTGACGTGAGTTTCAAATGAGATCATTTGAGACTTAAGCTGCTGAATGAGAGATATAATGCTACCTATATCTCTCTCTAGCCTAAGGGTCTATTCCTTTAAGTCTACAAATTGGTCACGAGTAAGAAACTCATCCAAAAGTTTCTCATAGGTATATTCTTCTTGTTGAGGCTCTCTTTCTTCTAGTTTTTCTTCTACTTCCTCTCCCATTTTTGTTGGAACAAAGTATTCACAAATTGATGATCACAAAGAGCTTAAAGCAATTCAATGATAAGATTGAAGTGAAAGAAGTCATTTGAGAAAGTGAAGAGATCTCAGAAGTAAAACTTGTATACATATGTACATTAAAGTTGGAAATTCTTGTAATATGAGTGTAGATGATCTTTAGGATGGTAAGGAGTAATGCAATAGATGCGGGATAAGTCTAGAATCATATGTATATAAGTCATTGATGTAAAGAAATAAGAGAGAGAGTCATTAGAAGCCAAGTGTCAATGAGGTAGATGTGTAGAGAGTCATCTTCAAAAATTAGCAATGAGTATTTCTCTGATTTCTCTCAACCTGATCACGTGGATCAAGAAATCTTTTGTACACATCTAATCTAGAAGCTAATGAAGCTATGTTCAAAGTTCCATGTCCTAATTCCTTTCATGTTGTGAGTATGATCAATAGGAACATGTGTATGTAAAATCTGCAGGTAGATCTCTCATAGTCGCACACTTTTACATGTCAATATGTTGCTCAGATTTCAGTGCATAGTGTAAAGTTTTTGATGAGTGAGCATTCAAAATCTAAGTAGAAGGTAAGGAAACTTTGGCTAAAAGCATTTAGCAAAACGGGATCTCTGCTATGAGAAATCAACCTTAGAAGTTAGCTATGTCAAAGTCGCTTGTTCCGGCAAATAGTTTCTGACATACTTTTGATCTTAAGGATCAAATTAAAGTTTTAATGATTATTTTGAACAATTAATGGTTGATATGATTGTGCAAAGGTAGCTAGAGATATGTACATCATTATTTTGAAGAGATCTGAAGATATACGCAGGTAATGAAGTTAATCTTTGAAGCAGACTTCTTGAAAAAAGAAGATTCTCACTCATAGAAATGATAATTGAAGATTTGGTAAATGAAGATAACATTTGTGTAAAGTTTGGTCCCTAACTGATATAGAGGTGCTCTTAAATCAGTATAGATCAAACCTTTTGAGATTTAGAGGTCTCCAACAGTAGTATCAGAGCTGAAGGTGCAATACAATTGAAGTAAAGGCATTGAAAGTACCGACTGTTGCAAACATTGAAGTTCTTTCAAATTGAAGGTGAACAAGTTCAAAGTTTTGAAGACAACCTGTAGAAGAGTGAAGATTGAGTTCGAAAGGATCAAGAAGGATTAAAACTTCATATCAAAGGTACATTATATCATCATAAATCTTAGTAATTGCAGACACAAAAGATCAAAGATGGGAGAAAGCTTGCAGATTGATAAGCTAGATAGAGAGAACTATCCAGCTTGGTCCATGAGGATGGAGGCACACTCATGAGCAAAGATTTGATGGCATTCATTATAGGAGAAGAAGAAAATCCTGAGTTTGAAGATCCTAGTGTTCCAACTAGGGAAGAGCTTGCAAATTTGAAGAATTGGATGAGAAAGGATCCTCAAGCTAGGAGCATCATTTACATGGTTGTAAATGATTATCTTCTACCTCACATTAGAGGATTAGAAAGTGCAACAGATGTGTGGAATGCTTTGGAAGAGCATTTCCAAAACACAACCAAGTCAAGGAAGTCCTCATTATGGGTAGAGTTTACAACTTTCAAGAAGAAGAGCTCACAATCAATTTCTGATTATGTGGCAAGGATGAAGGATATTGCAGACAGCTTGGGAGCAATAGATGAATACATTGAAGAGGATAAGTTGGTAAGGCAAATACTTATAGGTCTGAGAGGAGATGAGAAGTGGAAGCCTTTCATATTGTCCATAGAATTGTCATTAGATCATTTTACTCCTGATCTTAATCAATTGCTAGGACACATGCTAACTTTTGAGCAGGACATTAAGGAAGATAATGATAGGAGTGCAAGTCAAGCTATGTACTCCAAGGACAAGAAAAAGAATGGAAAAGCGAAGCAGTCAATTGATGATGAAGGAACTTCAAGTCAAGCTAATTTCACAAAAGGAAAGATGAACTTCATAAGTAAAGGAAGAGGAGGTAAGAATAAAGACAATACTAAAGATTGTTGGATTTGTGGAAGAACAAATCATTTGACAAATGATTGTTGGTATAACAATCAAAATGGTGGAATTAATAACCAGATCTTCAATCAAAGAGGTAGAGGAGGCAGGAGTCAAAGAGGAAACTTCAGAGGAAGAGGTGGTAGGACATCATATGCTAGACGAGGTGGAAGAAGTTTTCAATCTCAGTCCTACTACAACAATTATTATAATTATGCATCAAATCAGAAAGATGACATGACTCTCATCTTGAACGCAACACATGAAGTAGTAGGAGAAGATCAAAGGGTGTTCTATATTGACTCAGGATGTAGCAATCATCTGAGTGGCAATATATCATTGATGACTGATATGGAAGCAAAGGTGAATGGACATACAATTCAAAAAGGAGATAACACTAAGCATAAAGTTGAAAGCATTGGATCAGTGAAGACAAAGAGTGGAAGCACACTCTTGAGCAAGGTACTTTACATTCCTACTATTCCTAAAAATTTGATACGTGTAGGAAAAATTGTGGAGAAGGGGTATGAAGTCAGATTCACAAATGATGGTGTTTATGTGCAAGATCCAAATCAGGGATATAGAAATATCATTTCAGGTAAAAAGGAAGGAAGGTTGTTTACTCTCAAGGTCCAAGGTAATGTGGGATATGCATTATTTACTTATGGAAGTCAAAAGATGTCTGAGTTAGACCTATGGCATAAAAGGCTAGGTCATTTCAATGAAAGAGCTATAAAAGAAATGTCAAAGAATGATGTGGTGCTTGGATTGCCAAATGTTGAAGGTCAACATATGGTGTACAAGTGTGAAGCTTGTCAATTAGGTAAAGCACACAAAAGTTCATACAATAAATCAAGGTACAAGTATTCAAATATGCTTGAGTTCGTTCATACAGATGTGTGGGGTCCTTCAAGGGACTATACATAAATGGATCTAGATATTATGTGTTGTTTGTTGATGATGCAACCAGATGGATTACTTTATATGTAATCAAGGAAAAATCAAAAGTGTTCAAGACATTCAAGCATTATCATGCTTATGCAGAAAGGATTACAGGACAAAGCCCAAGAGGTTGAGATCAGATGGAGGGGGAGAGTATTTTTCTAAAGAGTTTGATGATTATTTGTGGAATGCAGGTATAAAAAGAGAAGTAACTTGCAGGTACTCCCCTCGACAAAATGGATTTGCAGAAAGAAGAAATAGAACTCTTGTAGAATTTGCAAGAGCAATGATGAAAGAAAAGAATTGTCCAAACTTCTGCCCATGAACACTGCAACATACCTTGTGAATAGGTTACCTTGTAAAGCTTTGGATAGAAGAACACCTTATGAAGCATGGTGGGGTAAGAAACCTACTCTTGATCATTGTAAGGTATAGCATATGCTTATCTTCCTTCACAATTGAGACATAAGCTAGAACCCAAAGCAAAGAAGTATGTGTTTATTGGGTATGATGATAGACAGATGGGTTACAGATTGTGGAGTCCATCCACAAAGCAATTTCTTGTTACAAAAGATGTTACATTTGATGAGCAAAGCACATGGTATACAGGGTCAACAAATGATTATGCAGATGTTGAAGAAATACAAAGGAAAGGGAAGAAAAAAGTAAGGGTGTATGAAGAAGATATTGATGATGTTGATTGTAAAAGTAATTTGTAGGGCAATGTTGAAGATGGGCCAATATTTGATCCAAAATCAAATGTGAATGAGACTTCAAGAAGTGCAGAGGTCAGAAGATCTTTGAGAGAAAGAAAAGAACCTATCAGGTATAGTTATGATACATATTTCCTAACAACAAAAGATTATGCTTACATTTTGAAGACAGAAGAGAATCCAATTACATATGAAGAAGCTAAAGGTAAACAGAATTGGGAGAAGGCAATGCAAGAAGAGTATGATGCTCTACTTGAAAGTGAAACATGGGAATTGGTGCCAAGACCAAAGAATCAGAAGGTCATTGGATGTTAGTGGGTATGTAAAACAAAAAGGTTTGCAGATGGAAAAGTGTCTAGATACAAGGCTAGACTTGTGGTTAAAGGTTATGCCCAAACTTATAGGGTAGATTATGATGAAACCTTTAGTCTTGTTGCTAAGATGTCTACAATTAGATCATTGATTGCTATTGCTGCTTGTAAAGGATGGAAGTTATCACAATTAGATGTGAAGAATGCATTTCTGAATGGATACATTGCAGATGAAGTGTACATGGAGCAACCAAAAGGTTTCATGGATTCAATTGGATCAGATTATGTGTGTAAGCTCAAGAGGTTGAAGCAGGCCCCAAGAGCATGGAATTACAAGCTTGTTAAGTTCTTGAATGAATGTGGATATCAAGCATCAAAGGCAGATAGTAGCTTGCTAGTGAAGGCAAGTGAAAATGGGTATATATACATGTGTATTTATGTTGATGATATTATTGTCACAGGTACAGATGCTCAAGGAATCAAGGAGCTTAAGAAACAAATAGAGAAGGATTTTAAGATAAGTGATTTGGGAAACTTATATTATTTCTTAGGAATGCAGATTGTGTATAGTCAACATGGAGTATATGTTACACAAGAGAGATACTTGAAGAATCTTCTGATCAAGTTCAACATGGAGGATTGCAAGCCTTCAACCACACCATTGGACGTAAATCATAAGTTGAGCAGATATGCGGGTGAAGAATTCAATGATATGAAGAAATATCAGATTTTGGTGGGTAGTCTAATCTATGCTACCTTGACAAGGTCATATGTAGTAGGTGTGTTATCACAATTTATGCATTGTCCAAAGAAGACTCATTGGATTGTAGCTCAAAGGGTACTCAAATATATCAAAGGAACCCTAAGTGAAGGTTTGTATTATGGATTTAATTCTGATACAAGAATCAAAGTTTTTAGTGATGTAGATTGGGTAGGTGATTCAGATGATAGAAGGTCTACTCATGGGTATCTCTGTTATATTGGAGATAAGTTGGTTTCTTGGTGCTCAAAGAAGCAACATAGAGTTGCTTTGTCATCCACAGAAGCTGAGTATAAAGGAATGGAAGAGTTTGTAAAATGTTGATATATTTAGGTACTGACGTGTGTGAACATTCTAGGACTACCGAGGCACTTTTTTCCCTCTTTAGGAGGTTTTTTCCCCCATATTGTATATAGGCCTATTGCCCTAATTCTCTAGTAATACATTCAGAATTGTGTGTTGTGATCCAAGCTTCTTCTTCTTCCTTGTGCTATTCGCATGCTTTCGTAGATGTCTAAATCCAACAATTGGTACCAAAGCACGTCATCGCTTCATCTAGGGCGCCATCGACACTCCTTCATTTGCAGTCTTATATTCGCATGAAATTTGGTGAGCATACTCAGGGTGTTTCAGAGATCAAAGCAGCTTTGTTGTGTAGTGCCGAAATCGCGCTTTGAGCTCGTTTTGGCCTCCGAACGCACTATCGTAGCGCTTGTGTAGGCTATTTCGTCCTTTTCTGCCAAAGCTATATACCAGTTTTTGTTCGCCAGTATAAGCGTCTCGAAGTCTATTACAGGTTTAGCAAAATTCAGACAGTTCTGTTCAACTTTTTGAGATACAGTCAATTTTCTGCATCAAGGTATTTTAGTCACCAACCATGGCTGAAAGCAGTGATGTATTTCGTATGTTGGCTGTTGAGGATAAGTTGGATGGTACCAACTACCCGCTATGGGCTTATATGATGCGACATGTGTTGGTTGCAAAAGGACTCTGGAACATTGTGCAGGGTGTCGAAAAATGTCCTATCACACCTGCAACTGTTATAACTACAGGTACTGAAGCTGATGCAGAAGGTGTCGAAGATTATGGTATTTTGCATATTCCTATTCGTGTTATAGTTTCTGCTGCACCTACTACAGAGCAGATTCGTTGGGAAGGCAGAGATGCCCAAGCACATGCATTGATAGCTTTGTCTGTCAAATGTGCTATTATTCCTCATATTCGCTCTTGCAGAACAGCTAAGGATGCTTGGGATACACTTACCACATTGTACCAAGCTAGGAATGAGGCTCTTTTTGCTTACCTCCGAAAACAGTTGGAGAGTGAGCACATGAATGAAGGTGATTCTATGGACAATTTCCTAACTAAGATCAAAGACTTGAAGGAACAGTTGATTTCTGTTGATGAGGTTATACGAGATAGCTCACTTGTGCAGACCCTTCTGAATGGTCTTCCTGATTCATAACAGAGTTTTGCTTCTACTCTTTGGTCACAGAACAGGTCCATTATGCGTGTTGCAGATCAAGCTTTCCTAGCTAGTCAGAAGGGCAAAGGAAAATGGACCTCTTCTACTAGTAAGCAGAAATCTGCAAATGCTGCACATTCAAAGAACCAAGACAAAGATGAGAAAAAATCAGAAAAGCAAAAATTGTTTTGTAAGTATTGTAAAGGGAATGATCACATCATAAAGAACTGTCCAAAATTGGCTGCAAAAGAGGCAAAGAAGAAAGAGGTTGGAATGGTTGTTGGAGAAGCCTCTACACCAAAAACGGAGTATGTTGATCTTGTGCAGGAAGAAGAATGGGTGTTTACTACTGTTTGCAGTTTTGACCCATCTTCTCATGAGCAGTGCATGTCTACAGTAGACTCAGATGTTTGGTACTTTGACAGTGGGGCGACCAAACATATTACCTCACAGCGCAGTTTCTTCTCTTCACTCGAGCCTGCCCCTACAGGGAATACTGTTACATGCGCTAACAACTCCTCTTATCCTGTTATGGGAGTTGGTAAGATCATTTTGACTACTGCTGATGGTAGTTCTTTCACTTTGTCAGATGCTTTATCTGTGCCAAGGATCAAGAAGAGCCTATTATTAGTTTTTGCATTAGCCAAGATTGGCTTGGTTGTGAAATTTGTTGATGATAGGTGTACAGTTCATGATCTGTCAAATGGCGATGTGATTATTGCTTCTGGCATTTTATGTCGTGGGTTGTATAAGCTCATAGAATATGAAAGATTTGTAAATGATTTGGCATGTGCAATAAATGATTCTCAGGCTATGTCAGATGCAAAGCTTTGGCATGCACGCTTTGGTCATCTGAATTTTGCTAGTTTGCTACGCCTGCAGAAATCTAAAATGGTGTCCTCTTTGCCCAAACTTGAGGCACCTGGAAAACATGTCTGTGAAGGCTATATTTTGGGCAAAATGTAGCGTTCATCCTTTCCAAAAGATGGTTCAGTTTGGGCTATTCAGAAATTGCAGCTTGTACATAGTGATGTATGTGGTCCTATGCAGACACCTTCTTTTGGGAATTATCTTTACTTCATGACTTTCATCGATGATTTTTCCAGGTATGCATGGGTATATCCATTGAAGGCAAAGTCCAAAGTGTTCATGTGCTTCAAACAGTTTTTGGTTTTGGCTAAAAATCTATGAGCATGTAAAATGGGCACCCTCCATTCAGATGAAGGGGGCGAATATACGTCTTCTGATTTTAATGCATTTCTGGCTTAACATGGGATAAAACACCAGTGTACAATGTCGTATACACCTCAATAGAATGGAGTTGCTAAACAAAAGAATAGGTCACTCATGGAGATGGCGAGGTGTATGGCAAGACTCAGGCTTTACCACATAGTTTTTGGCTTGAGGCTGTCATGTGTTCAGCATATGTACTAAACAGGTGTCCCACTAAAGCACTTCAATCTATAACTCCATATGAGGCTTGGCATGACCACAAGCCATCTATTGCTCATCTGCGTGTTTTTGTTTGTTTGGCATATGCATTAGTGCCTGAACAACATCACAGAAAATTGGATGATAAAGCAGTAAAATGTATTGTTGTTGGGTACAGTTCTGAAAGTAAAGGCTATCGTCTGTATCATCCATAGACTAAACGCATTCTGGTTAGCCGTGATGTTGTTTTTGTGGAAGATGCTATTCAGCCATTGCTTTCATGTACTAAGGAGACATCTGTTAGCTCCAAGGACATGTATGATACTTTGCTGCCTCTTTTTACAGTGGAAAGTCTAGTGCTTGTCCCAATGAGGCAACTTCTCAGCCTTTGCAGGTTTCATGTGATGATGAAGATAATTCCATTTTTGATGCAGATGTACATGATGCACTTATTGATGAGAGAGCTGATATTGAGCAGGCAAGAACTATGCCAAAATGGCTGGTGCAGACCTTGCGTGACAGTAAATTAGATGCACCTCTGTCATATCGTACTCGATCAGGCTCTCATAGTGCCTCTTTTGCATCAGATTGTTAAACTATGGCTGCGTCTAGTCTCTGTGATGAAAATGAGCCTGTTTCGCTTGGTGAAGCACAAAATTCAAAAAATTTGATGTTTGTTATGCAATCTGAATATGATGCAATAATGAAGAATGGTACTTGGTCTTTATGTGACTTGCCTCCTGGCAAGAAGGCCATTGGCACTAAGTGGATATACAAGCTGAAGCGTAAACCTGATGGTACGGTTTACAGGTATAAGGCTAGGCTTATTGCAAAGGGTTATGCACAGGAAAGAGGAATTGATTTTGATGAGACATTTGCACCTACATGTCGTATGACTACTATTCAGAGCATTTGTGTACTTGCAGCCCATCATGGTTGGAATGTACATCAGTTGGGCATCAAAACAGCATTTCTGAATGGTGACTTGCATGAAGAAGTGTATGTTTTTCAGCCCCATGGCTTTGTGCAGAAAGGGCATGAAAACCAGGTGTGCAGGTTAAAGAAGGCATTATATGGTTTAAAGCAAGCACCACGTGCTTGGTATGAGAAGATACATGCCCTATCTGATTGCACATGGTTTTGAGAACAATCCAACTGAAAGCACCTTATATGTTAAGCGTGCTAATGATGTGCTTCTAATCATTGTTGTCTATGTTGATGACTTGTTACTCACTGGTCCTATTGAGAAGCATTTTGCTGATTTTAAGGTTGATTTGCATGCCTCATTTGAGATGTCTGATTTGGGGCATTTGCATCACTATTTGGGCATTCATTTTATGCAAGTTGATGGTGGAATGGCTTTGTGTCAAACGAAATATATCGACACATTATTGCAGCGTTTTGGCCTTGAAGATTGAAAGCCTATTGCCATTCCCATGGAGACAGGTTTACGATTGAGTCTTCATGATGCTGGAGATGCATTTGATGTTGTTCTCTATCAATAGGCTGTTGGATGCTTGATTTACTTATGCATTACTCGGCCAGATATTCAGTTTGTTGTCTCACAGATGAGCAGGTTTATGCATTGCCCAGGAGTCAAGCATTGGCAGGCGCTTAAGTGCATCTTTCGCCACTTGAGTGGTACTCGGCTACTTGGGTTGTTTTATCCCAAGGGGGGATCACTACCGTCAAATTTGCATGCTTTTTCTGACTCTGATTGGTCTGATTGCTATGACACTTGTGTGTCCACTAGTGGCTTTTGCTTCATGCTTGGTAGCTCATGTATATCTTGGTTGAGCAAGAAGCAGCCTACTGTGGCCACTTCTAGTTGTGAGGATGAGTATAGGGCAACTTTCACAGCTACTGTTGAGTGTGTGTGGCTCGGACGCCTTATGGTTGATTTGGGTGTTGGTCATTCTTCTGCCACCACCATCTTCACTGACAGTCAGAGCGCATTGGCAGTTACGAAGAACCATGTGTTCCATGCTCGCACTAAGCACATTGAGGCTCATTATCATTAGGTCAGGGAGAGGTTCTCTACTGGGGAGATCAGTTTGGCATATGTGCCCACGTAGGAGAACATTGCAAACCTTTTCACGAAGGCTCTGCCTAGGGAGAAGTTTGAAGCTTTCCACAAAGCTTTGGGCTTACTTCCTTTTGTGGAGTGATTTCCACATAGCTTGGCGCCTCCTTATACATGAGTGCCAGCTACTTGCTCACCGCACCACTCCCCGGGGGGATTTGTTGATATATTTAGGTAGTGATGTGTGTGAACACTCTAGGACCGCCAGGGCACTTTTTTCCCTCTTTAGGAGGTTTTTTTCCCCCGGCTTGTATATACGGCTATTGCCCTAATGGGCTACTTATCTTTGTACATTCTCTAGTAATACATTCAGTATTGTGTGTTGTGCTCCAAGCTTCTTCTTCTCCTTGTGTTGTTTGCGTGCTTCCGCAGACATCTAACACCAATACAAAAGAAGTGATATGGTTAAAGACTTTGTTGAAGAGTTTTGGAACTGATCAGAGTACTCTAATTATTTTTGGAGACGATATGAGCTCATTATATTTGGCAGCTAACCCTGTTTTTCATGCTAGGACTAAACACATAGAGATTCAGTATCATTTCTTGAGAGAAAAGATACTTGATAAAGAGATTGAAGCATTGTATAATCCAACAAAAGAGCAAGTTGCAGATATGTTGACAAAAAACCTAGATGGACCTAAGCTACAGAGGTTCAAAGAGATGGCAGGAGTAAAGAAGAATGAAATAATCACAATTAGTGATTGAGGGGGAGCTGTTGGAACAAAGCAATCACAAATTGATGATCACAAAGAGCTTGAAGCAAGTCAATGATCAGATTGAAGTGTAAGAAGTCATTTGAGAAAGTGAAGAGATCTCATAAGTAAAACTTGTATACATATGTACATTAAAGTTGGAAATTCTTGTAATACAAGTGTAGATGATCCTTAGGATGGTAAGGAGTAATGCAATAAACGTGCGATAAGTCTAGAATCATATGTATATAAGTCATTGATGTAAAGAAATAAGAGAGAGAGTCATTAGAATCTAAGTGTCACTCAGGTAGATGTGTAGAGAGTCATCTTCAGAAATTAGCGACGAGTATTTCTCTAATTTCTATCAGCCTGATCATGTGGATCAGGAAATCTTTTGTAGACATCTAATCTAGAAGCTAATGAAGCTATGTTCAAAGTTTCATTGCCTAATTCCTTTCATGTTGTGAGTATGATCAATAGGAACATGTGTATGTAAAATCTGCAGGTAGATCTCTAAGAGTCGCACACTTTTTTGTGTCAATATGTTGCTCAGATCTTAGTACACAGTGTAAATTTTTTGATAAGTGAGCATTCAAAATCTAAGTTAGAAGGTAAGGAAGCTTTGTCTAAAAGCATTTAGCAAAACGGGATCTGTGCTGTGAGAAATCAACCTTAGAAGTTAGCTATGTCAAAGTCGCTTGTTCAGGCTGACCGTTTCTGACATACTTTTGATCTTAAGGATCAAATTAAAGTTTTGATGATTCTTTTGAAAAATTAATGGTTGATATGATTGCGCAAAGGTAGGGTGGAGATATGTACATCATTAGTTTGAAGAAATCTGAAGATATGTGCAGGTAATGAAGTCAATCTTTGAAGCAGACTTCTTGAAGAAAGAAGATTCTCACTCAGAGAAATGATAATTGAAGATTTGGTAAATGAAGGTAACATTTATGTAAAGTTTGGTCCATAACTGATATAGAGGTGCTCTTAAATCAGTATACATCAAACCTTTTGAGATTTAGAGGTCTCCAACAATTTCTACTTCTTTCATTCTAAAATCAGGATCCTCTAGTTGCTCTTTAGATGGAGAAGTGTGTTCTATTAAGTTTTTCCCTTTAGAGTCCATATTTCACCTCCCCCCCTCCCCGTTTGCTAACTAGAGTATGTGAAAAGAAACAGAAGTAAACCTTGAATATGCAAGAAGAAGAGAAATATATCACAAGAGCACTTCCCTGGTACAAAATAAAGTTGTGGAAGCGAAATCCAAGTGATCTTTGAAGCTTGATGTCACTGATTTTGAATCCTCCCCAGGCCCAAACAAAAATTTGAAATATGTGGTTGGTTCGAGGAGGTTCTAATCACCAAAAACCAACAAGAACAATGCCAAAACCATGTAGCAATAGCCCCAACTAGGCAAACTGAGTGAAACTGGAGCACTTTTAAAATTTGGTAGTCCTCCCTAGTCCAAGAAATGTAGCCCAACACTTGTACTTCAAAGATACAAAGGTATGCCTAGTGAAAAGAGTAGATTTGGATGCCAAATGATGAAAAACTAGGCCTGGGAGTGGTCGCCTAGTTCCTACTAAAGTGCTGCACAGAGATTTTGGTTGAACAAATCTTATCAAAATCAAATATTGATGGTTTTTTAGCAAAGCTTAGAGTATAGCTTCATAATATGACAAAAATTTCTGAATTTGGACATTGTATAACCAAGATATGGTGCAGAGAGACGGGTGTGTCACGAGTAGGAAGCAGAAATGGTAGTCTTCATGAAGTGGGTACCTTGAAAGCTCACCACTGAGAAACTGAAGCCTTTATGAATAAGCTAATGACCCATACCCAAACTCCAAAGCCCATATTACATGTGTGTATCATTATTTTGCCAAAATCTTGATCCAAATCATAGATCTTTTCCCCCCCAAGTTTGAGAAAAAACTCGAAAATGAACTTCAACTTTACCTCCTCCTCCACAAATTGGAGCTCGTAGCCGTCTGAGATGAGGGAAATTATCCCACATATGGGTCTACAAGTGCATAACTTTTTCTATATGTAAGAGAGCTTACTCTTCATTCT
This sequence comes from Ceratopteris richardii, assembly GCA_020310875.1. NCBI lineage: Eukaryota > Viridiplantae > Streptophyta > Polypodiopsida > Polypodiales > Pteridaceae > Ceratopteris > Ceratopteris richardii. The sequence goes on along the minus strand of CM035428.1, from coordinate 104,527,391 downwards.
CTCATCCTAGAGAAGGGGCTCAGGGAAGAGCTCCTCCAATCGGGGGTGGCGCTGTTGTTCTGATGCGTGGCTGATCGATCTTCTTCCTTGGGCAGCGTTGTTATTCTTTTGTGTGGGCTTATTGTCTATCAGTGTGCACTTCGGTTCACATGTAGGCGTGCTCTGATACCTATTGGAAATTTAGAAGGCCCAATACTAATACCACAGGTCCAAGTTTCCATAGGTCCAACATATACAACATAGAATCTAGCAATCTTTCAATATTGACAAAACATGAACATACCACATTTAATCATACAAATGATGAGACAAAGATAGAGAAAGATTAGACAACATGTGTAAAGTGCTACGTAAGCCACCACTTACTCACACTATCATATATACCAATGTTCAATGTACAATGTGGGAGCAAAACTCTCAACCACTCTATGCGAACAAAAATAGATGGATGAGTGAATGTACAAATATAACAAACATATTCAGATGTATGGACAGAAATCTGAATGTATATGAGATGTGTGACCTGATAGGTTGTAGAAGAGTGAATATGAGTGACAGAAAGAGGATGGATCAATCTAAAACTGATAATCAACAAACCCTCATCTAACCTTAGGCTATGGAAGACCCTAAGTTAGACACGTGTGTGAAAAGATCACATAGTTACAAAAGTAGCAAAGAATGCTAACAAGTTTGCTAAAATATCCTCAAACTCATATGACCATACTTTCTCTAACACCTCATCCAAATATGCATAAAGCATATATGTACTAATTCTCTTGTACATATGTCAAATAGGACTCCTCCTGACATGGATGCCACTGCCTCCATAAACACCAAGTAGTACCTATGTGCATAAAGAGAATATGTACCTGAATTCTTAACATAAGATGCACATCTTATGTTAACCACCATCCAATGTCTTTGAAGTAACCTAAAATCTTCATGTAGAAGACAATCTTCAAATACATCATGTGGATGGCTGATCCACACCACCAAGCTACTGATGGGTAAGTCCTCTCCTTAAGCAAGAGTGTGAGCATGCTCTTCTTCTCCAAGAAGAACTCCAGTTTCGCTCCTCAACATGCTCCAAGATAGCAACATGGCTGCCCCATGTGCTAAGAAGCACCACCTCTATTGAGGTACCAAAGCTCCAAGCTTGGTGTTAAACTAGGTGAAGGATGAAATAACAATGAGCCATGCTCTTATTATATAGTAGTGTGTGTACTCTTGAAAAGCACCTAATAAAGCACACTTGAAAAGCTCTCCATCGTAGCGATCGTACGCTTCAAAACAAAATAAAATGTGTTTGCACTCATCCATTCATTGTCCAATCAAAAGCATCATAAAATCTTTTGCATTTCATGCCGTTGCGGACGGAGAGATTCCAACTTGGGTGGTAGCTTTAGGAGGCCATCTGCGCTCGGAAGTAATAATTGACATGAGTTTTTGGAATTTGGCATGACTTCTTTGTTTGATACTTGACCATTGAGTTGAAATGTCGGATCCAAGACGAACATTGTTCCATGTAGATGAGTATGCATTTGCATCCATCTTTTCTCTACTAATAATAGAATCTGTGTTTTTTATCGTGATGAAAAATGATCAAAGTCTTTCACTTTTTGAATAGCTTTTGACATAATCCAATAAAATTTTCCTATGATAAACTTATTGATATCAACAATTTGTAATATTTCCACAAAAGGTTTAGTGATATCGACAATTTTTTCAAGATTACGCCAAAACTTTTGTGATTGTATTAGAGACATATGACTTTGAAGCTGCGACTTGATAAGAAAGATACTTCTATAGCCATGCATCCCATCTTTGATCTACAATCATTTCTATGAGTGCTTGCTTGACTTCCAATAATCCACTGAACACAATATAAGCTGTTGCAAATTGTATTGCACAAAAGATATGGTGCTTTATTTAGAGATTTTGAACAAAAGAGTGAATATGAAAATTGATGATCTTGGATAAATTTGACCACATGATTTGCAGCTAATAAACTTTGTTTTAATGAAAGATAATCTACTTATATCTTTTAATAATAGATTAAGTGTATGAGTTGCACTTGAAACCCAAGTAATGCCTTCATACTTGTTTTGTATTGCAGTTCTAGCACTTCAAAAAATAGATGCATTATTAATCACTATCACAGTGACATTCTTCGGACCACCCATGCAAGATATAGCATGTTCATATATCTCTACAAGAAAAGTTGAAATTTTATCCTTAAGAGAAGTATCAATTGCTTCTAAAAACATGATTCCCTTTGGACATATAACCATGACATTAATCAATGGCTTCTTTTGACAACTTGTCCATCCATCTACTGCTATTGTGCATCCATACAAGGGTACATAATCGAGCACTGTTCGTTTTAAAATAGCTTTAGTATTATTCTTCACTCTATCTACATACTATGTTCTCATTATATTACAATCCAGCATGGTGAATCCTTTCCGTGCAGTTGACATCAAAACATCTTTGAAAATAGTCTTACAAATAACGTTGAAAGGAATCCCACATGCTAAAAATGCTTGAGTCCATTTAACATGAAGCTCAAGACAATCTTGCTTTTCAAAAGCTATAGGTATTGTGTTATGTGATTTAGTATGAAAAAATTAGCATGGTGACAGATTATTAGATCCATCATTTCTACTAGATTCACCTAGCCCACTCTTTCTTCGCGTATCTAGAGAACATTGACAAATCTACTCATTCTTGCCTTACACTTGGACTACTTCGAAATTACTGTGAAACACTCATGCTTTTAAATATTTTTAATGTGATACCTTGGGATTTACATTTGTTTGCATAACTTGAAAAGTTTATTAGTATCAATATCTGGATTAGAGCATCCTATTGATTTGATTAATCAAACGGTCGTAATTGAAAGTAGTGATCCTAGAGTTGAAAGTTGATTTCTCTAGATCCAAGGGCCCAAATTCATTCAAAAAACTATATAAACCCCCTCCAAACTCCTAGAGCATCATTGTTAGGCATCCATAGGGCTCTTGCTAGCTTAAGGTTTCCTTGAGACAATCACCCTCGGTTGAGCGAGTGAGGATCCAAGGTGGGCTAGTATGAGTATAGTACCTAGTTTCAAATTTAAGTTAGAACTCCAATCTAGGATAGGCTCTTGAAACCAGCATCTCTATCTTGACTCACCCTCGGTGGAGCATGTGAGTGACTTAGATCTGGTTTTAATGAGTCTTAGACTTCTTTAGTTAGATGTTACGAGCCTAGATATACATAGAGTCAATGAAGTGGAACTCATCTTCTTACGTGTGACATTCGGTTGAACTGTCATGATTTGAGGGTCGGAACCACCTTTGATCAGTAGACTGCTTAGCTTGACGTATCACGACGATCTTATTTTTACATGTCTTCTATTTTCTTCTATGTGTGAGAAGGCTCCACAGTATTGCGTTGAACCAGTGAGGATGTTGCATTGAGCTTGTGATTAAACTCTATCATCATAATTCACTTGCATGCATATAATCCATACATACCCATACATATTGGTTAGTTTCTGAAAGTGCATAAGAAGCTCCAATATTGGACCATTCTTCCTTTCGAAACTGATTTATGTGTAAGGATTCCATCTATTCTCATCATGCATACATATCATCCAAAGAAGACTATGCATATGGATTAGAATTAGGAAGTGTTTAAGAAGCTCCTTCAATGGACCATTTTTCCTTCCAAATTTGATTCGTGTGTATGGTTCTCTTTCATTCTTATCATTCATGTTCATAAATCTAACTTGCACTCTTACATTCCCATTACCATAATCATTTCAACATCTCTCTCTTCTCCATACTCAACATTAATTTCAATTTCACGTCCTTAAACCTTCCAACATTCATTAGCTTCATACACCCTGTGTGTGCCACGACCGGACCCGATCCACCTGGATTGCGATCACCTCCACAACGCTCTGCACATGTCTCACATCCACTTGATAGATATGTTCTAGGATTAGATTTTGTTATGCTAACAGATGCCAGTGAGCCTTCTTGCTACAAAGAGGCCATGTAGACAAAGGATCATATCAAGTGGGAGTGTGCCATGAAGAGTGAGTTGGATTCTATTCACAATAATGGTACTTGGAATTTAGTACCTTTGCCAAAGGGCAGGAAAGCTTTACCATGTAAGGATTTGGGGGATGCCAAACATATTCTTGGCATGCGCATTACTCGTGATAAGAGTAAAAGATGCATATACTTGTCTCAAAGTGAGTACATATCCAAAGTACTTCACATGTTCAATATGCAGGGTGGAAAGGCATTGAGTGCACCTTTACCCACACATGTGAAATTGTCTCATGTATGCTATGGTAGCTATGAGACCAAACATTGCATTTGCAGTGGGAATTGTGAGCAGATATATGTCTAATCCTAGCAAGAAACATTCGGAAGTGTTCAAGATGATTTTGAGATATATAAGTGGCACTAAGGACAAGTGTCTCTGCTTAGGTAGAGGGAAAGCATCCATTATTGGTTACACAGATTCTAAGTATGCTAGTTGTGTAGACAATCGTAAGTCTACATCAGGGTACATTTTTCATTTTGTTGGAGGTGTTATCTCTTGGAGATATCATCTTCAAGAATGTACAGTTGTTTCCACCATAGAAGCAAAGTATGTTGCAGCAAGTGAGGCATGTAAGGAAGCCTTGTGGCTTTCTCATCTTGCTTGTGATATGGGTTTACCTTAGCATGTACCTCATTTGCTCAGTGACAGTCAAAGTTCCATTGCTTTGGCTAAGAATCCGGTCTATCATGCAAAGACCAAGCACATTGAGGTGAGATGTCACTTCATTAGAGATTTTTTAGCCACTGAGCGCATTATTCTTAAGAAGTTTCACACTCAAGATAATGTTGAAGATGCTTTGACTAAAGCTCTAGCATAGGATAGCTTTCGACACTACTATCACTTGATGGGGGTTACTTGATTCATGATCTTACACAGTCACTTGTATACTGTGTAACATGCCCATTAGATGGGAGGTATAGTTTGTATACTTACACTCAGGTATTCTTTATCATTCTTTATTTTTCTCCCATAATTAATTTGGCCATATTGACTTTTAGTGGGAGAGTGTTACCGTTAGTGTCCATGTGAAAGGCCAAATGGCCATCGGACGCTTCTTTGTATATGTTCTTTAATAAAACATATAGGGGCATGGTCAACCACAAACTGTAAGTTCAACCGCATTTGTAAGACCTAAGAAGTCTGCCTTCGTGCTCCCTATGTACTATGTATTTCTGTGTATTCTGCAGCTTATATGTGAAGTATCGTGTGCGGCCATAGGAGCTCGGTTTTCTACTCCGAGGATACCGTCGTGGAGCTCTTGATAAAAGAGCACACTGTGGTCCATCCCCATCAATTACTTCAGTTTCTTTTTCATATGTATTGCATAACTTCTTCCAAAGCTCCTCTGCACTTTCATAGTCCAATACTATAAAGTAAACATTATCTATCAGGTGCAATCAAATGGTAGACCTAGCCATTTCGTCTAACTCATTCCAATCATCTTCATCCATGTCATTAGGCTTCTTTGAGATTCCTTTACTAGCTTCCATTGCCTCCTCTGAATCAGCACATCTTTAATTTGGTTCTCCCATAGAGCAAAGTTCATGCATCAAATTTTTGGATCCCAAAATGTTCTTTACCCTGCAAGTTATAGCTCCTCCTCGGAACACTAGCACTTGAGATCCTAATC